>JAVYIG010002109.1:162846-271366 GCA_035222895.1 Strongylocentrotus droebachiensis
GTAAGGGTGGGGCAATATAACAAACTAATAAGGGGAAATCCAACTTAAATAAACAACTACTCTAAAAGAAAGCAGACAGTTTTAAGTAAATCTGACTAAATATAAGAAAGTTATGAATTTCATTTCAATTTCACTTATTTCCACAGATTCATAAAGGCAATATAAATTACAATCAAATATAAAAGCATTAAAACAAAAGATAAACCTGCAGAGGGGGTGATCAAAAAGCACAGAGGTTTATCAGGGATCATCCCCTGCTTAAAATTACAATATTAGAATACAATGATTTTTTTTTAAAATTAAACAATAAACAAATACAAAAACATATAAATATTACAAGCAAAATTAATGTGTGGGGGTGGTGGTATCAATAAATACAATACATGTATATAGAGGAAATGATTAATATAAAGTAATTTGTTTCTTTCTCGCTTTCATTTATTGTTTTTCTGACTATATTTCTTTCTTTCTCTCAATCCTTCCTCCCTTTCCCTTCTTCCTTGTTATTCTTCTTAAAAAAACCCAGGAGAGTCCAGCTTCAACAATCAAGACGGGTTGGGTTGGGGGGGGGGGGGGGGGGGGGGGAGTGGCTCGGGTGGAGTGGAGCAGGAGAAAAAAATCAACAGTAAAGATATAAAAGCTGAAATCACCAGAAAATGATGTCTGGATAATGACAATGATGACGATAATGGTGTTGATAATGCTGAGGAATAAGAGAAGATGATGATAATAATGAAGGAGAAGAGGAGAAAAAGATGATGATGATAATGAAGAAAAAGAAGAGGAAGAAAAAGAAGAAGGAGCAGGAGGAGAAGAAAAATAATATTATTATTATGTTATAATGATATTATTATTATCATTATCATCATCATCATCATATATAAATTGTTTTGTTTTCTTTCATTTGAGAGTAATCTTAGAGATCTTTCTTGAGCGTGTGGTTGGGTTTGTTCCTCTACAGTGGGTAGAGGTCCCTGGCGATTTGCGTCCAGAGATGTTAAAAAAAAATCCTTCCCCAAACTGCTGGGCCCACATGAATCCCGCCAAGTAGTCTGCTCTCTTCCCGCCTTGAATTTATCTTTAGCCCGTTACTGATGCGCCTCTACTCTGTTGGTGCACAAACCCGTGTTCAGATCCACGAAGTGGTGGGTGTGGTTCATCGTGCCGTGCTGGTATCCAGCTGCCATGTTGGGCAGCTGATTGTAAGCCGCCCACATGTCCGTCCACACGAAGGACCCCGGTGCCACCCACTGCTCTATAATGGGTAGTGTGGCTGCGTCTCTCCTGTCCACTCGAACAAAGAAGCCTCTTTTCCGAGCCTGTCCATATCCACCAAGGACCCAGATGTCTTCTCTGCGATGCCCAACATATGGTTCTTCCCGCGACAAAACAAGGATACGTCGATTTCTACGACGACTCAAGGGCCACCGACCTGCTCGGGGTTATTCGTGAAGTAGGACACAGCCACATCCCTCAGGAATTGCTTCCAGTCCACAACACTACGATTGGAGACCCCTAACTCCTTCATGATGTTGACTTGGGACATACAAACCAATAGCTGACCCAACGTTCGACGTCCATTCGTAGGACAGGCAAATCACCTGCCACAACTCAAGATGTGATCTCATATTTCAAACATTCATAACTTCCTTACTATGTTTGATTCATTTCAAACTTTTGCTTTTCTGTTTCTGTTATTTTTCTGCTTTCATACAAATCAACTTATTACAAAGGATAGATTGCTCTTTAATATATTGTTTCAATCGTTGCATGTAGAGTAAGAAAATTAAAAGGGAAAGTGATACAGTGATTAGAAGTTACTATTTAACTATTTCTCTCTACAAACATGTATTTTGAACTTTGGGAAATTACTCTAGAGTTAGATAATAGATTCCTCATGTGGATGGAGAGATTAATCTTCAGTCATATTTCAGTTTAATTGCACAAACCCACCCATTTGTCACTTGCAATGAACAAACATGGTCACTGAACAAGGATAATACATTGATATCACTGAGACCTGTTGGGTGGACACACAAGGAGTATTTGAATGTCCATTACATTCGTCCCAGTCAGTCCAGTCACCACCAAGTCCTTTCCTTGGTCTAATGCTCGGTAGAATGTATAGGAATCATTATCATCCAGGAATGCTGCAGGATCTAACCCCGACTCACTAGCCCTAGCGACTTGACCGAGGTCTGCAACAGCTCCAGCAGCATCTGTAGGTCCATCCTGTCCATCTGTTCCAGCCGAGAGGAGCGTAACTCGAAACCCAGCTTTGTGATATGTCTGCAGCGCTGAGGATTTATTCATTGCGATGCCTGCAGCCAGAGCAAGCTCCTGATTCCTACCTCCCTTTCCCTTCCCTCTGATGGTCACAGTGGTTTCTCCTGCACCGATGATACAGACTGGCCTGTTCCCTTGGACAGCCTTCTCCAACATATCCTCAAGTTCTTGAATCTTATCTTTGTTAACCGTGAACCTTTCAGCCAACCATTCTCCTACAGTGGATGGTCCTGATATATATCTCTCACATACACACCTTGCCAAATCTACAAACATGGCGGCCACTTGCTTTGCTTCCCCATCAATCGCATTTGATATGTTCATCGTCTCGAAACCCACGTTGTTTGCCCGCTCCTGGGCTGCAGCTACGGCAATTGAGTTACTACCAATTATTACATTGTTAACATGTGAAAAGGCACTTGATGGTCCAACCATTGAACAGTCGACTGGCTTATCAAGGACTTCCAGAACTGCAGAAGGTATGTCATCTCTAGAGATGGCAAACTCTTGGAAGATCTTCAGACAGTCTTTTGTCCTGGAGAAGTCTGGCACAGTGGGTCCACTTGCTATCAGATCTAAAGGGTCTCCTATGATGTCTGATAGAACCAGGCTGATAACCTGTTAAATTAATTTTAAAAATAATTGTTAATTCTTTTTCGTCAGATTACATTCACTTCTTCTAAAGGTTTGTGGTTTGTAACATAACATAACACATCACACTTTCTTTGTAAATAAAAGTCATCTTGTTGAAAGCGCAATTTAGAATGATTCAATTACACACTAATTGATGCCACGCCATAGTCTCCGGGGTGGCCCTATAGCTCGCACACATGTACGAGCTGCCTATGCAAATTACATTTCACTGGGACACCAGCCCACAAGTATGCATTCATGAACTATAAAAACAACATTTGCCTGCTATACAATCCTACCACAGAAACATAATATTTTCTATTCTCAGTGGTTTAAATGACTTGTTAAACACAGAGTTGAAATTATATGAATATTGTTTAAAACACAGTTCTATTGATACTTAACAAATTTAAAATCCAACATTGCGTCTCAAAATGCTCCCTAAAACAAAAGCCTCTAAAAAATTTGTCAATCTTTCTCCTTCCACTGGTACCAGTGAATCTGACCCCACATTATTGGAAGTATGCCACTTGTTTTATTTTATATGGGGCCCCCCAGTTTGTATAAAAGGGCACTGCAATGCAGGCATACAAAATATGAACTTCTGATATTTTCATTCCTTCCCTATATTTTAATTACTAACCTTTGCAGGTCTTGCCATGGCAGCTAGCCTTCCGCCCTTGAGTGTTGATAGATTCTTTCTGACTGTATTGAGCTGTTCAATGGTAGCCCCTCTGCTGGCTAGGAGTTTGATGACGTGTAGTTTCTCATCTAGAGTGACGGGTGGGATGGGTGAAGGGAGCAGAGCAGATCCTCCACCTACACAAAGACACATAATACAGAACTTAATAATACAGAACACTCCTGACGACAGATAGTCAACCTGTTCGAAACGTTGATCCACTCCCGCCACCCATCCTCTCCAGGCAAGCTAAGAAAAATAATATTTTTCAAGACTACACCAACAGTCCTTTTCAGGACTACACACCCTCAAGAAAGATTACCGAGAGTCCTTTTCAGGACTCCTTAATCCTCTCTCTCTCTCTCACATGGTACACCCGCAAGCCTACTGTATAATACAGAACTTATCCAAACTTATCTCTGCACAAGAAAAAAAACAGCCTTTATTTACTTTTGCACTTTAATTGGCATTTAATCTGGACATGATACCTGCTAGATGAATCATACTAATTCCCTGTACAAAAGTTTGTATTTATTTATGCCTGTGCATGAAATCAGTTCACCCTTACATTAATTTTCGGTTTTGTCATGCAGTAAGTGTTCAAAATATCTTGATCTTCGGTTGTTCGGGAAATGTCAACCTCTTCCTTGTCGTCTTACATGTATATCACTGATCGGAATCGATCATAACTTCACATGAGATTGCTATCAATTTCAACTCTACTTAAAAGAGACAGGTGATTGTACGTCTTCAAACTGGAAGACTTAATTGCGACGGGTCTGGATCAATTGCAACTTGTTCAAACGATGGGAACCTATACTACACAGCTTTTCGTACCAAAGTCATTAGACCCTATTCATATTACCTACCTGAAATCATTCCCAACATGATTTCACAATCAGTAAGTTTGCTAGCTAGTGCAGAGATTTAAAGTCTTTAGGCCAACTGCTAATAGGCCTACCTACCTGAAATCAGTACCAGCAAGATGTCTTCTTCACTAAGTCTGCTGGCCAGTGAACATATTTCAGCTGCAGCCTGCAATGAATTTGAATCTGGAAGGTTGTTCTTTGCTCCTTCAATCATCTTCACCTTTGACCCAGAGGTGGGAAGGAGATCTCTGGAAAATTAAGATGAAAAAACATACATGTTGAAATCATTGAAGAAGTGAACATAATTGTATCAATCAAGATACTAGATGCAGACAAATGCTTTAATAATTTTAATAATATTTCAGAATGATTCTGCTTTCATGAAAAAACAATGTTGTAGGATTGAAATAATATTTGTCTGCTATTTTTTGCACATACGAGACTCCAAACCAAGATAAAAGGTATGGGACTAATACCAAGAATATTAATGTAGGCACATGTAGAATTCAGTACCAAGTTAGATCCAACTGTTACATTTTTATTCAGAACTCTGTAGAAATACGTACTCTTTCTTCAGGTCTCCCAGAGTCTTCTGAATCCCAAATGGTACACTCGCAATGCCATCGTTCACATTGTTTCCAAAGACATCCTCCGCTGCTCGCACCATTCCAGCCACTGCCTTCCCAAAGGCAGCAATGTGAACGTTCCTATTGACCGTGTATTGTTGTCCATTGACATGCAGTATACTGCCGTCCAAATGTAGAGCATCTGAAACGATAAAACAGGCATAAGAATTTATGAAATTAAGAATACTTTTATTTAGAATTGAACAACCGACTTCAGAAATGTGGTTGCTACAAGGAACTAAAGGGTGACTAAAACTAGGACTATCTCTATAATTCTTTTTAATGATGATAGTGATGATTATGATTATGACGATAATGATATAAAGGTCATTATTTTCCCTCACCATCTCACATCATGCAGGAAATCAATTTGTCAGAAATATTTGGATGTAAAAGGATGCAGACCAAAATTGAAAATTCTCCTCTCATTCTCTCAGCTGTCAGTTTAATATCCAACCCGATATCATATTTTTAAAAAAAATTCAATTTTTTCTAATCATATCAAAACTATGTATCGATATATGTTTTTATGATTTTTTTTGTTGTTCTATGAATGTTCTGAACTTAACATGCATTGCAATGAAGGATTTTTGCATTATATGTTAGGAATCCAAAGTACTTTCTGACCTTTGACCATCTGACTTGGGAGAACGGCTTCAACTCCAGCATCAAATATTTGTTGTGCGCACTGCCTTAAATGACGATGATGATGACAGTCTTCATTAGCTCCTGATGAGTGAGATATATGAAGGAAAGACATTCTGGGTGATCGGACAGTTTGAACAAGGACAGCAGCATGGAATGATGTAGGGTAGTTATGTAAACATACTGATCTTATCAACTTCAGCATTGCTCAATAATCCTGTGGAAGAAAAAAAAGTTTTAAATAGTGAAGCTTTGCTTAAAACAGGGACTTGTCCACAATTTGCAAGTCCCTGCTTGAAATAAAGTTAAATGGATGAGGGGACAATTAATCTTATATAAATCCAGTAAAAGTCAAATAGAATATGAGGGTAAAGCTAAAATAAACAAGTTTCACTAGGCCAAGGTCAAGTGAAGTGAAGACATTAATCTGTGGCAAACTTAATGTTTCAATATGTGAATACTTCCCATCGAGTAGGGCGTGTACTGCACTATCATGTGTGAATTAGCAATTAAATTCATGCAGGGTAATGATAATTAAAATGTTAAGTGCTTAGAAAGTAGAAACGCAGTAGTAAAAATATGATTACTATATAAACTAAAACTTTGTAAAAGTAATAACTAGTAGACCCTACTAATCAGTACTATTATAATTTTCTCTGAAGGCGGATTTCTATCTATGACTATGTTGTGGGTTGACTCTAATATGAAGTACAGACACGTTCATGGACGGGGGGGGGGGGGGCAATGTCATCCATGAAATACGTAATTCATGCTCAATATTATCAATACTCAATTCTCAAGCAACAACCGTCATTCCACGAGCAGTGCACTGCTGCCACCATATCATATCACACCAGCGCCAGCGGGCGGGGGCAAAATTCACTCGGATGCCGCCCAGTCACTTGACTTGTGCAGCTGCTAGCTAGCTCGATCGAGCTGCAATTATCGTTTCGAAATGCCTCTTTAATCACATTTGTCCTCAAATATTGTTTATTCTACAGCAATAACGAATCTTACCAAGGCAACAAAGACATTCCACGTAGATAGACAACACGTTCGTAGAAAAAGAGCAAACTAAAGATCTAGATCGCGTTAATTTCGATTGTTTACAAATCCACCACGCGCACGAGTTTCGTGCGTTGATCCTGGCCGGAATCACGTAGATTATTGGTATCCGAAAAAGGCCAATTTAACGGTGCCAATTTAATGACGACTTTATGAAACTAGCGATTCATTATAGTGTAAAAGGCATGGAGATTGTCGCCGAATGCGAATCCCACTGGTGCGAAAGAGCATTATTTTAAAAATGTATCCGAAGTATATTCATTTTTTTTACAGAACAAGTTACGTAGTCTCTCATCCAGGGTCATTATTATATTTTTGTTTCTAAATTTTTCCTTTCTTGTTTGCTTCAGAGTTAGAGTATTTTTCGGATTTGTGTTGACCATCGGTCGAGTGCTGTAATAGTAAACAAATCCTGGCTTCATGCACGGTATCAGGGGCGGGGGGGGGGGGGGGGCGTTGGGCGGTGGGGGAGGGGGAAGAGGCGGGGAACGTTTTTTTTTGGGGGGGGGACACGTCTCCCCTCATTTTTTTTTAAAGGGGGATCGTCCCTCCCCCCTCAAAAATTGAAAAAGTGCCCCCGAAAAAGGTAGCAAATACTAAAGACTGCAACAAACTTAGGTTCTGGAGGGCCCAAAAGTGCAGCGTGTAGACAAATAAAAATGCAAAAATCTTTTCACTCGGAAGCTACGCTCCCTTGCATAATAACCTTCTAAATGTACAAGTAAATACTGAGCAAAACGAAGTGTGAAAAAATTTATTGCTTGTTTTTATACTATAGTTTTGCTAAGAAATGTAATTTTTTAACACAACCAAAACTTCAAAAATCCGTAAGGGGTAGACCCTCTCATTCACTATGCTCCCTCGCAATTGCGTATTGATGGGGGGGGGGGAGCTTTGAGAAGTCCCCCCTCAAAACATTTCATTCAAACGTGGTTTATTTCTAATTCGATACCAGTGATTTACAAATGTTGCTGAAATGGCATTTTCCCTGACCTTACGGTCCACTTGCTTCGCTCGGCTTGCTCTACCTGATCGTAAATACTTTAGCCAGGACCTGCGTAACATGTTGTTGTTGTTGTTCGTTTGGTTTTATAATGGCTATTAGTCAAAATTGACTATTGTTGCCAATTTCATCGCATCTCTTTCTTTTAGTGTCTTGGTAAAATTATTATTTTTTCTTTCCTTTTCCAATCTCATTTTAATATAATATTAGTCATATTCCACAAAAAAAAAAAATTAAAAACAAAAAATTATTTCAAATTAAACCACGATCCGCACACAGTTCCAACTCACGCTGGCCCTGTCCTTTCTATGATGCCTTCTTACCAGCCCAGCGAGTTACGTTACGCCGTACGCTTCTCGGTTGATAGACTCAACCTAGGTCACTCTGGCATAGACAAAGGGGCGTCGTGTACCTGTATGTGAGGGTTTATTTATTTATTAGGAGAAAAACAACTGCATAAGCAAAACACTTGTGGGCTTTATTAGTTTATATGAGTTAGTTCATGAGATTATTTATATAGTGCATGACTTTTAACTACTATAATCATTCAAAGGGGGGTGACATGCTTTCTTTTGTCACCCTGGCCAGCAGATTGTATCCTTCTCTCTCTCTCTCCTTTCCACTTCCCTAAAGATGTGTGTAGTATTAAGATATGTTTTCCGATTGGTCAAATAAATAATGATAAATTGTTTCAATTATTTGTTTGTTTTATTTTTATTTTTTAAAAGATGCCTAAATAAGGTATAGGTCTATACGATCAAAACTTCAAATAATCAATACACTAATACCGGGCCTATAAGGTTATACACAAAATACCTATTTTCTCTTCTATTCAGCTCAAATTGATTGTGGTTTCTGTTTTTCATCTCTTTTTGATTTTACTTTTTACATAATCGCTTCGTTCTAAAAACGAAGCGAGCAATTGCCATTTGTACACGAGAGTCACTTTCTCGTAAACATATCATAATGTCCTCTTCCTTGGAAATATTAACTTCTGACATTAACATGGCCCTCTCTATTATATACTTTGGACATTCTATCAGAAAATGTCTGACCGTTTCTAATGTTGGACAGCTGTCACAGAAACCTGTGGAGTGGATGCCCAAACGTAGGAGGTCTTGGTTGAGTCCAGACACTCCCAGGCGTAGTCGCCTAAGAATAGTTTCAGTTTTTCTTCCCAATTTACAAGTATATTGTGAGATAACATTTGGCTGAAGGATTTTTAATGCCGATTGGGTATCATTCCACCTTTCTTGCCAAAGTAACTTTGAACTGTACAAAATTAAACTTGTCTTTTCAAATAACGTCAATTTATTATGCATTTCAATTTCCTGAGTTAGAGCTTTTTTTGCGTAGAAGTCTGCCTTTTCATTTCCCACTATCCCACAGTGGCCTGGAATCCATTCCAAAGCGATTTCGATCCCTCTATATTTCAATCGGGTCGTTATTATAAATATTTCTGTGACAAAAGATTCGTCACTAAAATGTTTCAAGGCTGTGAGGGCACTTAAGCAGTCACTAAAAATGACTGCACCTGTATAGATATTTGTTTCTTCGATCCATTGAAGGGCAAGAACAATGGCAGCCAACTCGGCTCTATACGATGAGGTAAAATTCGCTAATCTTTTACATTGGTGTACAGAAAAGTGTGGGATATAGAAAGCAGCCGAGCATTGGCCCTTCTCCGGAAACTTAGATCCATCTGTATATATATGCAACTGGTTCGACCATTTTGAATTAATCAATTCTAAGCTTTGTTGCTGTAGTTCATTCGGATGGTCGGCTTTTGAAATCCGAGAGCTCAACTCGGTCGAAACCAGTGGGGGTTCAAAAAGCCATGGCGGGAATGGGGATGGTACGGCAGTTTCTGTCATGAAGTTTTTTAGTTTACTCTGGGTTCTATACCCGAAAGGTTTACTAAGAAAGTATTTTCCCTTTAGATAATCAAATTGCCAACATGGCCCTATGTTTTGTGATAATGGGTGGTTTGGGGATCTTTCGATACTTTGTCTATATTTACTTGACACAATTTGTCTCCTTAGATCCAAGGGAAATTCTCCCATTTCCACTTGTAATGATTGTAGGGAAGTGAGAGGTAGTCCTCCCGCACAAATCCGTAGCGCCTGGTATTGCACCGAATCAAGTGCCTTTTTTGTGGTGGTAGTAGCGCTATCGTAAGCCTCACATCCATAGTCGAGTAAGGATCTTATGAATGCCCTGTAAACCTTTACGAGGGATTTAGAAGAGCTCCCCCATTTAGTTCCCGTTAAACATCTTAGGATATTCAATTTTCTTTTACATCTCTTTACAACATTTTCCACGTGTGGCTTCCAGGTCAATTTCTTATCAAAAGTTACCCCCAGAAAATGATGAGTATTCTGGAAGGGCACTTTATTCCCGTATAATTCTACTTGCGGTGGTGAGAGATTCATTGTACTTTTTGTAAAAAATATAGGGACTGTCTTATCAGCCGAAAGCCGAAATCCCCATCTGCGAAACCAAGTCTGGAGCCTATTCAGGTATTCCTGAAGTTTGCTTGATATTTGATGGATATCCCTACCTGATGCCCATATGACAAAATCATCAGCATATACAGCTAAAGGCACTGAAGGATCTGTAGGGATATCACTAATCATTAAATTAAATAGCAGTGGACTCAAAATACTTCCTTGTGGGAGTCCATTATGCATATCATATGTTTTTGATTCAGTATTATTAATTCTTACCTGAAAGGTACGTCCTGTCAAATAATTTTGTAGATATTGTAACAAATTTCCTTCTATTCCTTTTTGGGCGAGTTTGAATAGTAGTCCATTTATCCATAATTTATCATAAGCTTTCTCAATATCTAGGAACACAGCTATTATGTGTTCATTACAATTGATACTTTTCTGAATATCGTTTTCTAGGAGAACTATGTTGTCTATGGCACTCCGCCCTTTTCTAAACCCGCTAATAAAATTAGGTAGTAACTCGTGTTTTTCTACATACCATTGTAATCTTTCTTTGATCATACGCTCGATTATTTTGGCGAAGCATGATGTGAGTGAAATGGGTCTATATGATGACGCTTTCCGGGGATCTTTTCCAGGTTTCAAAATTGGTATCAAAATAGAGTGCTTCAGTGGGAGGGGTATTTCCCCTGTTCCCCAAATCCTGTTTATTATATCTAACATAACCTTTTTAGTTTCTTTAGGAAAGTTTTCATACACCTCATAAGGAATGTTATCTTGACCAGGGGCAGTCCGCTTTTTTGACTGTACTGCCTTTTCTAATTCAATGAGTAAAAAGGGTTCATTGATAACACTCTCCTGAATATTCATGCTATTCTTTACTAAAGCTAAATACTGTTCATTTACCCTATCTTCTCTCATTCCTAAAGATTGAAAGTAGCGTCCAAAAACATCCACCTTTTCATCCTCCCGAGTTATTTCTTTGTCATTTTCTGTCAATGATGACATATTTTTTGACCTCGCCCCTGGAACACCATTTAGTCGTTTTATGCAGGTCCAGATTTTTGACTCAGGCATGTAACGGTCCAGTTTCGTGCAAAAGGCTTGCCAATATTTTTGTTCTGCTTGGCGGAGAGCTCGTTGTGCCATTGTTTTCTTGTTACAATAATCATCTATATTCTCCAGCGTTATCATTCTACCTTTAGAGAGCTTGTTACTCGCTTTATTTCTTTCTTTAATTTTAGCAGAACATTCTTTTGTCCACCATGGGACCGGGTTTTGTTTCTTTTTACTCTTTTGGGGAACAGCTTCCTTTATAACTTCTTTTAAGTACTCCATAAATTGGGTGTACATTTCCTTTACATTTGTGTTTTTTAATGTAATCTGCCCATTTAATACTTCTTCACATTTCTTTGCAAAGTTAGACCAGTTTATATTCTTAAAAGAAAAAGGCTTTTCTACCACATTTCCATTAGGCATACCTGCATTTGCTCTATGCGGATCTGTACTTTTTTCGAGAGACACTTGGAGAGAGATTGGGAAGTGGTCACTACCAAAAGTACTCCGCATGACTCCCCATGTAGACTTACACGCTAAAGAAGGAGATGTGATACTTAGATCCAGACATGATGTTTTCCCCGTTCGTGGGTCTAATCTGGTCCCCTCTCCATTGTTCAAAATAATCAAACTGTTCTTATTCAAAAAATGTTCTATTACTTCACCGTTTTTGTCTGTTTTCTCGCTGCCCCATAAAACATTGTGAGCATTAAAATCTCCCATTATAAGGACGTTTTCATTGTTAGATACATTTTCCATTAACTTATTCATAATATTTTCATTCAGTTTATTACAAGGGTTATAATAATTAATGATTGACAATTTTTTCCCCCCTATGTAAACATTCATTTGCTGTAATTCTAAGTTTGCATCTGTGAAAGGACCCTCGTACTTAATCCTATCATGAACATATATAGCACAGCCTCCTCTAATATTATTTTGTCTGTTTCTAGGAAAGCATGTATATTCTGGAATATTCAAAATAATGTTATTATGAAACCAGGTCTCCTGTATGCAAATAATATCATATTTAAAATCCTTGTGTAAGTTTAAATAATTTAATAATTCATTGCCGTGCCCTAAGAGTCCCTGGGCGTTCCAGTGTAAAATGGAAAGTGACATGAGTAAATTAATCACTATCATTTGTTCTATCATATGTACTATTTTGTTGCAGCGCCCTTTTGGCTGCAACGCAAACAAGAGTATTCAATTCTTTTTCCGTTCTACCTTCTGTGAATTTAAAAATTAGTTGGCAAATAAAATCTATAATTTGTTCATCACTAGCCGAGGCTATGAAGTTGGTCATAGGTGGAGTGCCTTGTGGTGTTTCATTTGACGTTCCTTGATTATTAATGGTCTCTTTACTCTGTTTTTCCTGACGAATAACCTGGTTTTGAAATTGTGGGGTGGTGTTTGCTCTGGTCAGGAATGAAGGAACAGCTGCTTGTGCGTAAGTACTATTAGGTTTACCAACATTCTGCACTGGAATTTCGTTTGTTTGTTTTTCTGTTTCCTTACTCAATGTTTTGTTGGCTTTATTTTTCTGTTGAATAGGCTGTGGATTTGATACTTTTTTATTTTGTTGCTGCCAGGACTGAGTTGCTTCTGCGTATGATAGCCCCTTTGCATACCGTATCTGCTGCACTTGCTTTGCCTTTTTTGCTTGTGCGCAGCCGCTGTAGGCTGCAGAGTGGTTTTCCCCGCAATTTACGCACTTTCGTTCTTCTTTTTTTTTACACTCATCGAAAGAGTGGTTTTCTCCACATCGGACGCATCTTTTTTGGGAATTACATTGTGAAGCATTGTGTCCGAATCTTTGGCATTGATAACATCTAATTACAGGTGGGACATATTGTTTTACGCGCTTGATTTGGAAACATAAGTGGATTTCAGGGGGGATGGTGACTTTACTGAAGGTTAGAATAACGCAGCGCATGGGAATTTGAGAGATTTGGCGCTTTCCTTCTATTGTTTCATCTGTTCGGACTCTTCTCACCATCCTCTTTACCCCTATCACATTCTGAGTTTTCAATTCATTAAGAATTTCCTCTTCCTTCATTTCCAGTGGGATATCATAAATGACTCCCTTTGCTCCATTGTTTCCCTCACTGACTTTTACATCAACACTTCCTATTTTGTTAATCTCTGAGATAGCCTTCACCTGCTTGGTATTTTTACACTTGATTAAGAGTCCCGTATTAGTGGTTTTGATAAAATCTACAGGGTTCACGCAAACTTCCCTAATTGCCTTGGCTATTTGTATGGGATTAACATTGTTCAAAGATTTTGTCCTATCTATTGGGGTTATTAAAATGTTAAAGCCCTTTGGGTTTGGGTTTGGGGAAGTGGTGTGGAAAGTGGTGTTCGAAGAGTATGATTCTGAGGCGTGTTTTAAGTTCTCTATATTAGTAGAGCTTCTCTCACGTTGCCTTTTTGCAGGATTCCTGCTTTGCACAGTTTGAAATACTATTTCATCCTCGCTCATCATGGATCTTTCCGGCTCGGAGGCGTGAGCCGCCATGATTGGCTTTCGAAAAAAGGCGCGAAATTTGAATAGCGCGTATCGTGCAGCTAATTATAATGAAGTGAAATGAAATGAAATGAAAAGCCCACAGTGTTTGCTTACCTCAGTACGAGAAATCCCTATTCCAAAAGTGGTCACATAAATCCAAAACAAAAAACTTCAAAAAGAACAACCCAATTTCCATATGAGAAACAAAGTCAAAGATATAATCCAAGAGTAAGGCGAGAGTGCGACCTATCGGGGTGAACGTTATAATCAGAACGTTATAATAAGAGTGATGGTGAGTGATGGTGATGCGGATTCTTTTCTCCCCCCCCCCCCAAACGTTTTTCCTCATTACGCCACTGCTCCCTCGTCCCTCGCATTTTGCCCCCCCCCCCCCGGTCGTGAAAAGAAATCGCCGCCCCTGCACGGTATGCACCATCAGGCGCGTACGCAGGGGGGAGGGGGGGGGGGGGGTGGGGGTGGTTGGGGGTTAACCCCCCCCCCATTGGTAATTTTATGTATGTAAACCCCCCTAAAAAAACCTAAACCCCCCCCCCCTTTTTAATTTAATTTTTTTTTTTTTTTTTTTTAAATAAAAATGTCAGATTTCCAAATTTCGAGACCAAAAAAAAAAAAAGTGACCTCTTACTCCCCCCCCCCGCTTATTCAGCAGCTGGCTAAGTCGTTGCGAAATTTTCGGACCGATTTATAAATGTTAAACCCCCCCCCCCCCCCCCTTGAAAAAATCCTGCGTACGCGCCTGTGCACCATTATCAAATTCGATCTAAACAAAATAATGTCACTGCATCATTCTAAATTCAGTCAGCCTCTATTGGGCTGCCACGCAAAATAATGTGGAAAACTTTGCGACATTTTAGTCAGGATGTTAAAGCCCGTCTGTACTAGTTTGGCCAGGGGGGTTAGACCACACAGCGTGGTCACTGACAGGTGGCTATCTCATCAACTCAGCTCTCGATTAACATAACAAAAAGAGGATCATGGGTGACCAACGGACACCGTTTAGGCGTTGTTTTCTCTCCAGAGGGCCAATTAGCTACAAGTAGTACAGTGGGGATTTTAAAAACAGAAATAGCACGTATTAATATTTGTTCTTCTTCTAATTCTGATATTTACTTCAAGCTTGGTAATATCAACATTATTATTTGTATTCCCGATTTCTTTAGATTTCTTTGGATATATTGTTGTTGATTCTTACTTTGAGAAAAGGGTCATTATTCATAAGGGTCATCATTCATATTTAAGGACCCCGATTCATAATCGAAAATGAGGGTTGCTATTCATAATATGAAAAGAGGGTCATACTCGCTATAATACAAAATCGGGTCGAAATTCATAGGCCTAAGGGTCCCTATTCATAATACGAAATAAGGGTCGCTATTCATAATACGAGAAGAGGGTTGCTAGTCATAAAAATTACATAGCAAACAAAATGATAAGAAAGGGAAATGTTGGCTGTGGCGTAGCTCTGGGGGGGGGGGGGGGGCGACACATGGCCCCGAATATTATGTCGAAAACATTATGAAAATTTACTTTCGTGACAAGACGAGATAGTTTACAAGCAAACCACCTCATCAGGCCCATATAAATAAATATGAATGTCTGACATCTGAATGTCCGAGTCGTCATCATAAGCGTAGAAGGCGAGGGGAAATATTTCATAATGTAGATGTGTTTGTTTTATAATGATCTATCTTGTTTAATGACAATTCACTTCAGCCTTACTCGTTTGTTTTGTTCCCTTTATTGTAATTTTTTATTTTGATTTGGCTATTTAATGTCATTGACTCTTTATATTTTGTGTGTGAACCTGCATGGATGCATACGTGTATTTGAATAATTAATACGTGTATTTTATCTGTTGCTTAGGATTTATCAGGTCTCGAATTAATTAATATTAACTTTCCTGAACCTGCATGCACATTTGTATTTACATTCCGTATTTTTTTTGTGTTTGTTATGTATTCATCATTATATCCTGCCCCCTTGTTGCTACGAGGAGGGCTAGATATCCCACCCCAATTAAAAACAAATTCATCACGGCATTTATTTTTATTTATTTTTCGCACTAGACCTTATCAAAACCTCTTGACCCATCACCACAAGGCGTCGCTAGACCTTTTTCAACGGGGCGGAGGGGGGGAAGTGTAGAGGCCACCGATTATCGACAAAACTAGCCACCAATATTATTACCGACAAATATACTAATGCCAATGTCCCAATGTCAACACATTTCACCCTATAAACACGGGGCTAAGAGCTAAATTATTTTTCAGTGCGAAAGCTTTGACATTTCATTACATTGTTAGAGAAAGAAGACGATTCGTTATACCTTTCCCGACTCGTAATCCTATTCTGAATTTAGTTTTCCCCCTCCCACGCGGAGCGCTGAAGCTTTGACATTTCATTAAATTATTAGAGAAAGAAATTCTCAATCGCAGTTCCCGGCCTCTTCCGCTTTGCGTTTTTTTTATTTATTAGAGAAAGAAGACGATTCGTTGTAGCGTTCTCGACTCTTAATCCTAGTCTGAATTCAATTCACCCCCCCCCCCCTCTCCCGCGCGAAGCGCTGAAGCTTTGACAGTTCATTAAATTATTAGAAAGAGAAGACGATTCGTTGTATACAGTTTTCCATTCCTAATCCTTGTCTGAATTCAGTTCCCGGCCTCTTCCGCCTTGCCGTTTTTTAAATGTATTAGAGAAAGAAGACGATTCGTTGTACCGTTCTTGATTCTTAATCCTAGACTGAATTCAGTTCCCCCCCCCCTCCCGCACGAAGCGCTGAAGCTTTGACATTTCATTAAATTATTAGAGAAAGAAGACGATTCGTTGTACCGTTCTCGACTCTTAATCCTAGTCTGCATGAATTCAGTTGCCACCCTCCTGAGCGAAGCTTTGACATTTCATTAAATTATTAGAGAAAGAAGAGGATTCGTTATAATGTTTTCGATTCTTAATCCTTGTCTGAATTCAGTTTCCCCCCTACGGCGCGAGGCGCGGAAGTTTTGCCGCTTCATTAAATCATTGAGAAAGAAGACGATTGGTTGTACCGTTCTCGACTCCTAATCCTAGTCTTAATTCGGTTGCCCCCTCCCGCGCAAAGCGCGGAAGCTTTCACGTTTCATTAAATTATTTTAGAAAGTAGACGATTCGTTGCACGACTCTTAATCATTGTCTGAATTTTCAAAAATGTTTCTTTGTCCGATAAAAAGTCACAGTTCGTAGGGGAAAAAAATGCCGGCCGACCGACATAATACATCCCACCGAATTAACTTCTGCATTGATATAGTACACGAGGATCGAGCAAGAATACCGAAACAGCGGACGCCACACAGCAACATATCTATGCGTATGCATCATTCTTGATCTCTCGACGTGGCGACTCCACCAAACATCCCCTCTCTCTCTTACTCCCACCCCTCCTCTCTCTCTCTCTCCTCTCTTTCATCCCCCGTTTGTTTTCTTCTCTTTTTTCCCTTTCTCCTTTTCTTTCTTTTCTTTCTTTTCCTTTGTTTTCTCTCCTTCCACTTGTTTTATTTTCTCTTTCATTCTTCTCTTCTCTTCCTTTCTTTCTTTTCCTTTTTTTTTTGTTTCTTTTCTTTCCCTTTCCCTCTCATTTCCCCCTACCCTTTTCTCATTTTTCCCGACAGCAGCGCAATTTTACCGACAATATCTTGACAAGTGGGGGGAGGGGGAGGGGGTGTCTCACACCCCCTTTAGCAACGCCCCTGACCACACTTTCACTACCCAACCACATCCCCCAAAAAGGATGTAAATGTTTGGTTCATATTCGGATCGCATTACCTCTTTGTACGCTACATGACGCGAAAACCTTTATTTTGAATAGCGGTCCTTACGCCCTTTATTATAGTGACCCCCTTTCAGTTTTATGAGTAGCGGTCCTTACGAATAGCGAGGTTACCCCCACTTCTACTTCGTTTGCTTTGATTTATAAAGCCATTTGTTTTTTAAAATCATACTTAAACCCTTTAAACAAAAAAACTCTCACTATATACCTATAAGGGACTGTTTTTTCTTCTCCTTGTTGATGGTTCGGCTCTTTTGAAACAAAGCCATGGTTGTTGGAGGTGGGGGCGTAGGTTTAGGGTCTTCCCAACTGTCTATGGTAATTGTAAAACTTGCGTACTGCCCTCAAACTTTACAACACACACAACACACACAAAAGGTAGAAAAAGACGAGAGGAAAAGGAAAGAAAATTAGAAGAAACGAAAAGAAAACTGGAGAAAAGAAGAAGGAAGGAATGGCTCTTTTCTCGGTTTCAAAAACTTCATAAAGCATTCATTCAAGGGGACGGAGGGCGGCTCCCCCTGGATAATGCTTAACATTCCCCCCACCCCCATCCCCCCCCAAAAGAAGTTTATTACCCATGTCTATATTAGGGGAAAAGTCAATTCCGGAGCTCCAGTGGATGGAGCCCCTGAAGCTCTTGAGTTTTAGCAATTCAGAACCTTCATGATAGCTGTCTTGAGTGTCTTGGGTTTCGCGGGCCCACCTTAGAGCCCCATGGAGAGTTGCAGCCCCTTCTGGGGGTCCGAGAGCGAAGCCCCCGGTTATAACAATTCATAACCTTTCCCGATAGCCGTCACGAGTGGTATAGATTGCCAATAGAGCGTCTAGGTTTTGCAACAAAATGCAGGGTTTTCGGTTCAAGTGAAATTGGGGGCGGCTCTCCCAGGAAAATTTAGAAAATCTCCCTACCCATTTCGAAATTTAAAAAAATAATTGCTCAATCCATCCCTAACGGGACAAAGATGTGTGATCTCAAGGTACTCTAAAACCTTTCCGGGAGGGGTCTTCGGGCGGTGCCGCTATTGCTCTTGAGTATTAGCAATTCAGAACCTTTAAGATAGTCGTCTTGAGCGATAGAAATCTATCCATCAAAATTTGCACTGGCCCTACCGGATTATTTTTCTCTCTCGCTCTCTCTTACAACCATAATTTTGCTCTCATAAAGATAATTGTATAGGATAAAGGGTTGTCTTGGGAACCACTTGTAATCTAATGGGTAGGGTCCAGGGGCCTAAATCCCGGCAAAGGCTATGCCCCTTATTCCCGTCATAGACCTTATATGACGGGAATAAGGGGCATAGCCTTTGCCAGGATTTACAGGTAATAGACACCAAGAACCTCTTGACTTTTATGCAATCTAGAGCCTTGCAGAAGAGTGGTTGAAATTGCGATTGTTTGGAGGACTTGCGATTGATTTAAATAATCACAACTCTCAATAAGACGGGGCCCCTGGTCTGTATTTTGGAAGAAACGAAATATACAAGGACATACACACTTGCGTACTGATGGGGGGGGGGGGAGGCCTTAGGGCAGTTGTCTCAAATAAAATTCAATCGAGGTTTATTTTCAATTTATACTATAGTGATTTACAATATTAATGTTGCCGAAACTTTCTATGCGTTTGTTGGAAAATGACAAATTCCCAAATGTACAGTCAGGCCCAAAGTATGCTTATTTCGAAGCCTACATGTCAGGGTCCGCAGAACAGCGGTGCCTGGGGACTCGAGCCCCCCTCACTTTTTTGAAAAAGTATGTTAAAGAAAATAGAAAGAAAGAAAGGTGACCTGCCAATATCACAAATGAAGTATCAAAATATACTCAACTGACCATAATTTTATGCCTAAAACCCCTG
Source organism: Strongylocentrotus droebachiensis (assembly GCA_035222895.1). NCBI lineage: Eukaryota > Metazoa > Echinodermata > Echinoidea > Camarodonta > Strongylocentrotidae > Strongylocentrotus > Strongylocentrotus droebachiensis. The sequence goes on from JAVYIG010002109.1 coordinate 182,355, forward strand.
AGCTTCTAGAGGCTCTGCTCCCTGGACTCCACGCCAACTATTGACCTGACAGTGGTACAAATAAGGTATCCAAATTTGCCCATTTGACCGTAATTTAATGTCTTATACCCTTGAGTTTGCGGGCATGGCCGGGCGCGCCGGAAGAACTTTGGGATTGGGGGCGGGGGCAAACATTCCAGGGGGAGGGGCTCACCTTCCAGGCGTAATGAGCGAAAACGTTAGGGGGCAGAAGAAAAATATGCATCATCACCTATGGCACGCCACAGCCGTCATAATTGGTCGAGTTTACAAAAAAGCAGTCGAGTTTACAAAAAAGCAATCGAGTTTACAAAAAAGCAATCGAGTTTACAAAAAAGCAGTCGAGTTTACAAAAAAAAGCAGTCGAGAAAAAAAAAAGCAGTCGAGAAAAAAAAAGCAGTCGAGAAAAAAAAAGCAGTCGAGAAAAAAAAGCAGTCGAGAAAAAAAAAGCAGTCGAGAAAAAAAAAAGCAGTCGAGAAAAAAAAAGCAGTCGAGAAAAAAAAAGCAGTCGAGAAAAAAAAAGCAGTCGAGAAAAAAAAAAGCAGTCGAGAAAAAAAAAGCAGTCGAGAAAAAAAAAGCAGTCGAGAAAAAAAAAGCAGCCGAGAAAAAAAAGCTGCCGAGAAAGAAAAAAAAGGGTAGCGGCCTCATGAATAAACATGAGTATATGACGTCACGAACTCGCTACGAACTCGCCACGCCTACTCTACCCCTTACCATTAAATAGCGGGTATCTATGTTAACGTTGTCGCCTCTATAATCTATTTTCGTTGTACGTACGGCCGTACCTACACCCCGACTATATATACCTACCTATATACCTACATAATTATACCTACCTACCTACGTCTCATTTTGAAGAACTTCAGTCATTAATTGTTCTCGCTCATATATTAGTAACTCCATATATATATCCTCGCTTGATAGCACCCCCTCCATTAATAATATTGAGCAATAGAAATGTTAATTCCATCACTATCTCCATCATTTAAACTTGCTCGAACTTCATCCAACCTAGCACCTCATCTATATACAGCCTAGCACCCCCTCTATTGAGCCTTAGAAATACTCCATCTATCTCCATCATTTAAACTTGCTCGAACTTCATCCAGCTAGCTAGCCTAGCACCCCCTCTATACAGCCTATAGCACCCCCTCCATTGAGCCTATCCATCTATCTCCATCATTTAAACTTGAACTATATCCATGCTAGCACCTTCTCTATACAGCCTAGAGCGACCATTAAGCTTGCATGTTTTCAGACCTAGCTATTACGATAATGTGTATCTGTCCAACCTAGCTTGCACCAACGATATCCTGGCCCCTATATAGCAACAACTCCATATGTAGCTATTGGTATACGGGTAATTTAACAGAACCAATTTCATATATCTTTCATCAATTATATCTAGCTAGGTGAAGGATTTGAAATGTGATTTTAAAGATATTCTTTCATAATCAGTAATGCAGGATCATACATGCACTTTTCTTTTCCCTCTCAAGACTTACATTACCATACACCTCACTGGTTATCAGTTGAGAAACGGGTCATCCCGGTAACAAAGTAATTTGCGTTCTAAAAAGTCAGAAAATCAGTAACTGAATAAGTGAAATTAGAGAAATATCTGAAAATTATTAACTAATTATGAATTTCTAAATATTACAAATTTGCAAAGTGATGACACTGCCTGGCTTCCACATTTTCTACATACCTATTCCAAATATACATATTCATGTTCAGCATGGATAATTTTGAATGGTTTTGAAAGACCTTGAATGGATCATACCGGTTACTGTTTTTATATTGTTGTCGAGTTTTCTCGAACTGATTTGTTTCATTTTTCCATTTTCATAGCAAGTAAGTTATTTTTAACTGGAGTATGTATTCATTAAGATATACTCATAATACTTTCAAAGCTTTGAATAATACCTCACACAAAAGTACACAGATTTTGCAAACGAGCACACTCCAGCACACACCCTAGGTTAATTAAGTCCAACATGTTATTTCACATATGGCAACAGAACATTCTCATCATCTGACCCTGTACTCTGGCACTCTTGGTCAACCGAAATTACAAAAATATAATGTTCAAGACTGCTCATAATCACTTGCCAGATTTCAAATATGTAATTTATTGTAACTAACCTGTGACTGCCAACTACATGTATGTTTTCTTTCCCTTCAAATTTTGTTGAATCTTACTTTGTCATACAGTCAACTCTGCTCAGTCAAGTAATCGTAAGTCAAAGGTTTTTAAAGTCCTGCTCTTTATTTTCCATTGCTTTTTTTTTTTTTACCTAAGTCAGATTTTGTCTAGGTGAAATCTATATTTTTTCTATAGTCCCAACGGATTCGACTATGACAGAGTGAAGTGTACATGTCACTAATTTTTTTAAAGTGAATGGAGAACAATTATTATTATCATTATTATTGATCTAGCAATTATGCAATTGATAGAAAGATCTTCACCTCACACCACCTTCTACACCATCTAGCCACGCACAATAAATATAAAATAATATAAGGATTAAATCAATTTCAAATAATTGGATTATAAGTATTGTTTTATTTTAAAAACAATGTACAGAAAAAAAACATGACTGCATAATTGTCTTAATTTTAAAGATACAGTACATGTATTAGGTGACTGATTTGCATGAATAAAATTCAATAAACGGAGTACACAAAAATCAAATAGTAACATATTTGTGGTGTTCGGAGTTGAACTAGCTACAAGCATATTTGAAGGTATATTGTCACCCTTTTATTAGTTAGTGTAATTTTACAACCATTCATATTCCTCAAAAACCTGCAGATTTCATTGATTATTATCCTGCACCCAATTCTCACAATACATCTGAAGTGATTGCACCTGTTACGTTTTTTTTCCTCGGCTGCTTTTTTTTTTAAATTCTCGACTGCTTTTTTTTCTTTCTCGACTGCTTTTTTTGTAAACTCGACTGCTTTTTTGTAAATTCGACTGCTTTTTTGTAAACTCGATTGCTTTTTTGTAAACTCGACTGCTTTTTTGTAAACTCGACTGCTTTTTTGTAAACTCGACCAATTATGACGGCTGTGGCGTGCCATAATCACCACTCTTACATGTTACATGCAGGCCCCGCGGAACGTTTTTCAGAGTGGAGTATTAATGATCCGGTAGAGCGTAGCGAGCGAAATGACCCGAGCCTGCATAGGCTTGTAGCCTCGCTCTGGCGAGGGTCAGGGGACGGATCCACCGGAAGCTCAGGGTTTTTAGGCATAATATTACGGTCAGTTAAGCATTCAGATACCATATTTGTGACACTGGCAGGTCACTTAATGGCGGGTAGTCCAGGGGGCCGAGCCCCATGAAGCTCAGGGATTTTAGGCATTTAATGACGATCAGATGAGCACCCGGGCCTCCAGGGGAAGAGCTCCCGGGAGCGTTTTTTTTTTATGCGGCACAGATTGGGGCTTTTTTTAAAAAGGGGTCTTGATTTACAGACTAATACTGGTCGTGTAGTGTTACATGTAATCCACTCCCATCCACTACCGCATGGAAAATCATTAAATCAACAATTAAAATCAAATTGGAAATCTGAAGAGGAGGCAGCACGTCAATAAGGAGAACATCACAATAATTAGTCAATAAAACTTAACTAACTTAAACGAAGAGGAATGTTATCTAAACACATAGTTCGCGATGGATATATACAAACAGGGACTGATACAAACTTCTTCGCAGCGCTTTAATGCGCTAGCGAACATGACTAGTCTCACGTACGTGCAGACACTATTCAGAAGGGAAAGAACGTACTTCCCATAGGTTTAACACGCGCCATGCCCCAATCTGTGCCGCATAAAAAAATAACGCCTCCCGGAAGCTCAGAGGCTTTAGGTACTATTATTACGGTCAGATGAGCATCCAGGGGCCCGCCACAGTCCCTTGGTGGGGTCCAGGGGGCCGAGCCCCCGTAAGCTCAGGGTTTTTTGTGACACTGGCAGGTCATTTATTCTTAGTTTCTCTCTTTGTTTCTTTTTCTTTTTAACATACTTTTGTTTAAGTGTGGGGTGGGGGGGGGGGGGGCTCGAGCCCCAAGCCCCCCGTTATGCAGGCCCTGACATGTAGGCTTCTCGATAGGCATATTTTTTTCCTGACTGTATGTTAGGCAATTTGAAATTTTCAAACAGAAGCATAAAAACGCATAATTTACCCCCAAAATGAGAAAAATCAGTACGCCAGTGCATAGGTCCTCATGTCTTATCGACCCTATAATAAAAAAATACGCACGCTTTCCCATCCTCTCACAATATTTCCACGATATATATAGTCCTTCTTCATTTAGGTTGTACACGTAGAGTTAGGAAAATGACCGTCTGCAGGAAGACTAGTCCGCCATCGAAGAACCATCTAACTTTTGATAAAATAACATTTTTTCGAAAGATCAGACCTTGTTCTTGAACTACCATTAATCTCTTAAAGAGGTATTTTCTCTGAGCGCTAGCGGACCGATCCAAAGTTACCCCCCCCCCCTCCAATTTTCTATATGTTGTACACGTATAGTTAGGAAAATGATCGTCTGCAGGAAGACTAGTCCGCCATCGAAGAACCATCTAACTTTTGATAAAATAACATTTTTTCGAAAGATCAGACCTTGTTCTTAAACTACCATTAATCTCTTAAAGAGGTATTTTCTCTGAGCACTAGCGGACCGATCCAAAGTTACCCCCCCCCCCCCCCCCCGCCTTCGATAATAGGAAAATGACTGTCTTTTTTAACCTTAGTTTTTCTAGTTTAATATAGATAATAATATAATTCATTATTTTTTGTTCTTTTTCGTTAAAATTCAGGTGAATAAATAATTTATTTAGTTGCATTAATCCAATTTTAATCTTAGATCCTTATACTTTTCACATTCTTCAAATTGGTTGTCCGGCTGGAATCCGGCCAACTTCCATTCAATCACGAGTTTGTTGGCACGCCCACATGATCCCGACTAGCCTAAGATTCAGGAAAAAATATGTTTATACAAAGTATAGAGTTAAGGAGAAAAGAGACTAAAATCTGGTTTAAAAAGGAAAAAAGAAAGAAAGAAAAAACTTTGAGAAATGAAGAAGTACTTTTTAAACTCCCCGATCGATATCATTTTAATAAAATTTTCAATAGAGCCCTCATGAAAGATGAAGAACTGTAAATATTTATCAAAAAGGGCAATATTTAAAGATTCAAAGTCTATGAACAATGAGAGAAAGAGGTTCACTATCGACGTATTGCATTGGACAGAATACTGAAAGTGCATTGCTTCAGGTGCACCTAATATTGTGAAACTTATTGATACATAATTGTGGGTGAAGAAACTAACATTAAAAATATTATATTAACCATGGAAGAAGAATATAGGCCTACGTCATGCAGGAACGGGCCTAGATCTGTCTTTTGAAATACGATTACCGGTCAAAACTGGTATGCCTATTGACGTGCGTGTGGTTATTACCTTTATCTCATTTGGGTTATATAACAGCTAGAAAGATAAAGAATTGCAAATATTTATTAACAAAGAACTGGTATAGGCCTGAACTGGTATAGGCTAATTGACGTGCGTGTCGTCGTTACCTTTATCTTAGGATATATAACAGCTAGAAAGATAAAGAATTGTAAATGTTTATTAAAAAAGGCAATATTTAACGATTCAAAGTCTATGAACAATAAAAGAAAGAGATACTCCTATTATGTTCACTATCGACGTATTGCATCGGACAGAATACTGAAAGTGCATTGCTACAGGTGCACCTAATATTGTGAAACTCAGTTGATATATGTTTGTGGGTGAAGAAAATAATACTCAGAATATTATATTAACCATGGAAGAAGAATATACGTGCAGGAAAGGCCTAGATCTGTCTTTTGAAAGGCTTTCATCGAGGACCAATTACAATGCAGATAATGAAAAACAACCTCTTCTGTCTTCTAAGAAAGGTAAACGTCATGCTACCTTGATATTTAATATTTTCATTATCAACCGTAGTTTTTTTGTTCGTATAAAAACTTTTTTTTTTCATTGACCATAATATAGAAAATGATTATTATGCTTCGCTATTGCTTTTAATATATTCTCCTTAGGATTTCGTTTTGATCATTCAGAGATATCAATAACCAACCTTGTCATACATTAATTTATCTATCAGAAAAGTCGTATTTCAATGATACATTGTGTTAATATATACAAAGAAAACTACATTAATAGTTTCTTTCAAAAATGTGGAAAATATATAAGTCATTCCTATGATATCTGTGAAATATATTAATAGTCACGTGATGAATCATTTTCCTCAGTTCAGTTCAGTATCAATTTTATTTCCATCAAAATCAAAATACGAAGAATACATACGAAGAATACAGTACAATATAATGATAATACTAATAATACAAATCAATGAAAACGTAGTATAAATGCTTTGTAGAATTAATGACAAGAATTATAATGTAAAACGTATAATGGGAAAAATTAATCCAATAAAATAGCAAAGCTTGTAAAAAGTGAAACACGATGGATTGAAAATCACAATTTTAGCCATGTTTTAAAGCCCCACTGTCCTACTTGTAGCTACTTGCTCCCTCTATATAGAAAACTTCCCCAATCGGTGCCTGTTGGTCCCTCATGATCCAATTTTGGAGGGCATTTTTATTTTTTGTTGCTTTATTCAGCATGTTCAGGAGTAATTGGGTGGACACAAGAGTGAGATGGGTGAAGGCTGACCACCTGATAAAAAGCATTTAGGATGTCGGGTACATATATATATATTTGTTTTCTATAAAATAATGGTAAAGGGCCTTTCTTCATTTTTCAGATCCGGGCAGAAAATGGAGATGGTCAACAAGATACTTCGTGGCTGTAATGGCAAGCTTTGGTTTTGCAAGTTCCTATGGATCTAGAGTTAACATGAGCGTCGCTATTATTGCAATGGCCAACAGAAGTTATAGTACTGATTATAGCCAGAATCAGTCATCGACAGAGCTATGCCCGCAACATGGTGATTTATATAGCAACGAAACAGGAGGCAGAAGCAAGGTAGATGCCAATTCATTTTAGTCACGCGCACTATCACACAATTAATTGCATTTTTATTTCCACATGCGTCATTCGGACATCAGAACCATTTTCCATTATAGGAGGACATTCGGCAAACTGTGGTCAGAAACCCCACCTCCCATTCAAATTGTATAACGACCTTATCCAGTATATTCAATAAGTAGTCTAGCTTTTGAGAACGTTCACTTTTCATATCTGTATATATTTCATGATTTACACAACATTGAATTTTATTTCATTTTATTAATTACTACGATCCAGGATGATTTTAATTCCATACATGTATAATCTTAAGAAATATCAATGTTTTGTAAAATGTATTATGCTTTGTTATTTTTTGCAACCAACCAATCTACCAATCATTTAATCAAAACTATTGCAGATTAACGAGGTAACATCCACTTGAACAAATATTGAATTCATTTTAGATTAGGATTTGACAATCGCCTCTTTACATTTGGATAGATTGTTTTCTTGATTTTGAATCTTCTTTTACATTATATAGGAAGGCGAGTTTCCTTGGGATGCACACACACAGGAGCTCATCCTGTCGGCTTACTACTACGGTTTTGTGCTTCTCCAGGTGCCCGCGGGTATCCTATCCGACAGATACCCGAAGTCCTGCTCCTGGATATACGGGTTGGGTATCTTCTTATCCTCAGTGGGGTCTTTGCTTGTCCCTCTCGCTGCATACCATAGTGTGACAGCTGTCTTCATCACCAGATTCATCTGTGGATTGGCTGAGGTACGTTTAGAGATTGTCTCCTTTAATGTTTGAACAATGACAAGTGTAGTCAACCTTTGATAAACGGTAAAATAATTTATACTATCTTCAAGATATGCAGCAGAGAATATTTAGTTCTGTCCTTTTCACTTAAAACCAGTTAAAAACCAGTTGCAACTATATGGTATAGGATTGTTTTTTTGACAAAATGTATTTATTATGACGAGTTATGAGTATCAAGAGGTACGTGGATCGGGAATTAGATATAGTAAGATTTGTACAGTTTGCATTCTCATTTATTTCAATAATGTTTATCCTTTTGTAGAGTGGGACTTATCCATCGATATATTCTTTCATGTCCCGATGGGCCCCTTCTGCAGATCGAAGTATTCTCCTTGCTATTGTCTATGCAGGTAAACATTTCCCCTTGATTTGATGAAGGTAATACAATCGAGAAAGAATGAGAGATTGGGCTAATCTTTGTGACGCGTTAAATAAACTGGTAGATATATTTTCGGCTACAGCCTCCAAGACCGACTAGGCGACTACCCGACTACCCATGAGTCCAACAGCCGACTGAGCTGCTGACAACTTCATTATGAGACACATATTGAAAGTCTCGTCCCCTAACTAGGATATCTTCAATCTTTTCACTAAAAAGGATATGAAAGGTTCTTCTTAAATGTGATTTGAATGAGCTTGATTGGGACGGTTCCATGGTTGGAAATAAAGGTGACATTATCAGTGATATTCTTTTCAGAGTCTATAGTAAATTCTAAATTCAATGAAGGGAACCGATGGGGGGGGGGGGGGGGTTGAAGCTCGGTTGTATGATGGAGTTAATGATTTTGGCTGAACATGATAACGTGTATAGAACTGTTGAAACATATGAGTATAACCCAGATCAAAATCCACGCTAATGTCATATAGATGCAGTGTGAACTAGACCTTATTTAAACAATATCCGTGTTTTAATATTAATTCAGGTCTTCCGATTGGGCACATAGTGATGCAGCCGATCTCGGGTCTCCTAGCTGAAACCTCTTATGGATGGCCATCATCTTTCTACATGATAGGTAAGATAGGTTTGTACAATTCTGCTGATGCCTCTACATGTTTCCCCTTTTTTGTTATTCCAATGACTATCCCAAGACAATAAATCAAAAGAAAATATTGTTTAGGTTCTGAAGATATAAACATTATCCATCAAGAATAAATGATATTTTCACAATCATTATTTTAATGCAAAGAAGTAAGAAAACTTTCTTCTAACTTTATGGGCAACAGTGTATTTACTACTTTATCATCAGTTATTCTTAGAGTTATGGTCACTATGTTTTTTCTTCAGAGTTGAAAAACGAAACAAAAGTGAAATATTCAGGACAGATTTAATTTTCAGGATTTGGTGAGGGTATTATTCTGCTTTGGTCATTAGAATAAAATACAATTTCTATACAATGTCTACGTTTGTTGAGAGTCAGTACAGCAACAACTCTAAATATGTTTAAAATGAGTAAACGCACTCTGGTCGTCTCAGAAGACGAAAAATTAAGGAAAACATTTAATGACAATTGTTCATTAATTGGACTATAATAAAAGTAGTGGGAAACTTTGCATTGTCATTAAAAATGTATAAACTTTCAGAGCTTCAGATTACTGATGATAACAAACTCATTTGTTTGTTTTACACAGGCCCCCATTTATGTTTCTGGTACACTGTCATAATGTCTGCAAGAGAACACCATTGACCATTTGATTATGAAATTATTAATTCGTGTATTTATTGATTGATTAAATAATTCATCAAATTTTTCGTTATCCAAGGTGTAATAGGTATCATATGGTTCGTGTTTTGGACACTATTCATCTATGACTCGCCCAATTCCCATCCGAGCATTAATTCTGAAGAGAAAGAATACCTCATCAAAGAACTTCAGCTGTGGAAGAAGGTATTTCCATCTTTCAACAGAAGTGCCTGTTTCATAAGCATCATATTAATCATTCATTTTATCATTCTATAGTCATCAAAGGAACTAGTAGATACAACTTTAAGATGAGCAGGATGGCCTGGTCCATTTTTGAACGAAGGGTGTCTACTTTTTTTTCCATCTTGGATTTTTAGAGCCTTCATATTATTATTTCTCCACAAGATAAATCAAGGTGTTGGTGAAGATCATGGATATGTCAGTGATGAATGTTCGTTTATTCGTCTTGTTCTTCTTGCATCTGTGTTTCTATATTCTTGCTAACGCATGCCATGAATGAACATCTTTACATAAGCAATAATATGTGGTTTATTGGCGCAATCAAGAGTGCTTATCCCTCAGTGCGAGGTGCTTTCAAGGAAAAAAAGATCGTATACACTGAAAAGAGTAAATTTATCATCTTTAGACAACTCATATTTGATTTACGGTATTTTGTACATTCCAAAATTAACGAACAAGTTTTTGACCCTTTTTTTTTTTTTTTTTTTGGCCGGCACTCTCGCAAACACTTTGATTTATCTTTAAATCATCTCATCTCATTGACCTAAATGCATGTACTTTTCCCCATTATTCATTACCATTGCCAGGATTTAGATCTTAATTTGAAGTTACCAACTGGAAAACACATCACATAACACTTCACAGCTCTTTTGTTTCAAATGTCTCGTGACTCTCTTCATACAGAAAATGAAAAACGACGTGCAAACAAAATATCTTTGAAAATGTTGAACAACTCATTATCACTCGACTTTCCAGCCTCCTACATCGTATCCATGGTTACGAATTATTACGTCACTCCCCGTGTTGGCCGTGGGCATGGCCGATTTCGCTATCTTGTGGATTTTGCATACATTGACAACCAATCTACCAATATTCCTGAGCGAAGCTCTTAGATTTGATGTCAGAACAGTGAGTTAAAAACCTTTTATGTATTCATGTAGACTGCTTATTCATGGTGCTGCTTGAATCATGCACGAGATAATTATAAGTAATTATTCCGTTAAACTGACACTGCTTATTTTCCTCTAAGTCTAAAGAATAATATTGCTGTCTAAATCATGTAAATTGAAGATTTCCTTAACGACCTACCTAAAATTATTATAAGCGTTAAGATAAATCACTTGATATGAAAACTTTTGCAAGACTAGATTCTTCGCTGTTTTCGCGTTGTCTGTTAATCCATACAGTATATATTTCATTATCTGTTTTTCACGATCACTGCGTGACTAACGATGATAAACGCTGACATTGCAGAATTGATTGTTTTGTTTTTTAAAGAGAAGGAAATTTTTCTTTGATTGCCCCAGTTTATGGCCGCAGTTTAAACAACTATCTCAATAAAATGTTGTTTGCTCCCTGGCAAGTAATAAGATTTGTATAACACACGCGGTGAATTTTATTGGCCATTGTCCGGCTTCTTTTGCAGCGTCTACACTTTTCAACCCTCAAATATCAACCGAGATTTTATTCTTCAGTGTAATGATAAAACATCTATTATCTGCGGTTTAAACAAAGGCTAAAATTAAATTAATTGGACTTCAATATAATTCAGGTTTATCAAACTTCATAGGAACTTGATGTAAACCTGTTGGTAAGGTTTACCAATGCCGCTTTCCAATTAATATGTCTGTAGGTCTTCTTCTTCTTTTTTTTTTGGGGGGGGGGGGCTATCATGCCCCATTTTAAATGCCCGAAGGCTGAATCTATTAAATCCTATTCTTTCTTGACAAGTCGTATCAACGCATTTCTAATGATGACAGACCTTTATTCCCATAAAAAAATCGTACATTATGTTTACTTGATTTGAATTATAATTAAGATAAGCGTTATGGTCATTATCGTGATTATACGGCATATCACTAAATCCTGTACATGTATATTACAATAATTGTTGATATAAATGTATGTGTATAATATGTACATGGTACTTCTTATTTCAATAAAGACAATACTACAACTTCTCAACTTTGTTCTTACATGTTTAATCAATTTGCAGGCTGGAGCTCTATCGGCATTTCCTTATGCTATCCTTCTTATGACACTTTTAAGCGGCGGTTTTCTCGCCGACTACTTGATTTCAAGAACCAAACTCGCTAGAACTGTAATCAGAAAACTAATGACCAGTCTAGGTAAAGTCATGGTAACGTCTCATACTACCTGAATATACACAATTCAACCGTCTTGAACACTATTATGGGAAGCTGCGTAATTTGGTGGCAAATTTCGAAGAGAAACGTTGCGTATTAAGTCATACAGTTTCTCTTTACATAGTTCAACCAAGTTTTTTGGATGGCTCAGTGCCAATGAACGAATCTATCAGGAATCCAAACGAAAGCAAGTTGTAAAAACTATTGATAAATCCTGTGTTCAAAACTATTCAAATGAGTGTTGGATTCAGAGTATTTTGAAAGTGCTTTCAAAATCTGTTTAACGCAAGTTTTTAGAGAGCACCATCTTTCCGAAAAGGAAAACAAAATTAACACAATGTTTTAATGAGAACTTATCGAAAACTTGCGGAACACTTTCACATAGATTATACAGTGTTCAAGAGCGGTATACAATTTTTGACGCTATTATTGAGGTTTTTCATATTTATTTATTAATAAAGAAATAATATTTTCAACATTCAGGTCTGATCTTCTCGGCCTTGTTCATGGTGTCATCGGGCTACACAGGATGCAATGCCGCTGCAACCATCACCATGCTGTCTCTTGGTCTAGCTTCGACGGGACTCGTTTATTCGGGCGCATCCCTCACGCAGATGGAGTTCGCAACACCCTACGCCGGAATAGTAACGGCCATCGCAAACACTTTCGCAAACACTTCTGGGTTTTTGTCGCCTTTAATTGCAGGTGTTGTTACTGAAAATCAGGTGAGAATGAAAGGAGGAGAGACAGAGAGGCAGAGGAAAAGTCAGAGCGGAGACAAACGCTGTATTGGCATGAAAATTGATAAATTTATATCGAGACAACTACTTCACCCGCATGAATCGAAACAATCAAATTGGTCAGTGCGTATATACAGAGGGGGCACGGGAGCTAGTGCCCTTACATTGAATGGCGAAAAACAAAAGGATAAGAGATAGAGGTTGGAGCGAGAGGGGGAGGGGCAACAGGCACCCGATACTCTTAGCGTGCTTATGTCTTGATGACATTGTCGGCGCCCCGTCAGAGGTGGCCCTCCTAGGTGGGGGGGGGGGCAGAGTGGTACATCAAAAATGCCCCTATAAAAAGATCTGATTGGTGCCCCTTTTCTTTCACAAATGCATATTTTGCTTTATCATGAGTGCTCCTTTTTCATTCTTATAAGTGCCCCTTTTTCATTTATTTGGCCAGCGCCCCCTTTTAGATGCTATAAGTGCCCCTTTTCAAATCTGATAATTTCCCTTTTTACAATGATGTGCCCCTATTCCTTTTTAATAACTTGGGGCCTATCCCCTTTTCATAAATGCCCTTTTTTACATTATATAAATGCCCCTCTGAAAATATGAAGGCTGCCCCTTTTTCGTCGACAAATATTGCTCCGGTTGTCTCATTTTCGCCAGCACAAACGTAACTAGTTCGCGTATATAGCAGACGGCAATCGGCGGATCAGACGACACTTGATAGTGATTTTGTATGTGAGATTGCTTTGCTAAATATAAAATACAAGAATCTTTTCCATATCTTTAAACTATCATTGATATCTGATAATCAAACAGTAAAATAAACCTACCAAACTACATAATACAATGAAATACTTGACTAAAAGTAGGGGAGTTTGATGTGGTGCACAATTGCACCCCTCTGTTAATAATCGAATAGTCCATGGTGTTAATGAATATTCATGTTTTTGCTTACCTCAACAAAATGCTTGCCTATACTAAATGGAAACATTACGGTGGGGGGTTGGCTGAAATGGACATAATGAACAAATCAGAACTGATCTATGATAATTCATGCTTGTTATCCTTCGTGTGCTTGACTTATAACCTTACAATCGAGTGGTAAATTGCGTCCAAAGTTCGACTTGTTGCACATGTGTTATATAGGCAATGGCGAGCTGGCGACCTTTTTTGACCAAATTACGGTGGGTAAACTTTCGAAAGTCAATGGGACATGAGGGTTCCAATGAAAGAGCTAGTGATAACGTACGTCGGGATGGATGTGCTTTTTGTTTAACAAAAAAGAAGAAGAAATTTTAACGATTGGGGGTAAAAGTCCATAGGCTAACATGTTTATAGGCTGCTGGACTCTGACGATAGGGGGCGTTGTCAAATGAGACTAAACGGAGCTATATGAATACCTATTTTCGATTATTATAAGTGCTTTTTTACTTCCCTGATGAGTGCCTCTTTTTTTAGGTGTGAGAAGTGCCCCATTTTCACCTCTGATAATTACCCTTTGTACTTTGACACGTACGTGCTCATTTTCTTTTCTAAAAAATGTCTTATCCTTTTCGACAATAATTGTCCACTTTCCCTCTCATCATTAAACGACTAAAGAGAAACAAATATTGAAATTATCTTTATAATGTAAAAATGAAGGGGTATATACCCATGTCTATTTTTGGGAGGGGGTATATTTTCCCTTTGAATTTCCCTTTAAAGGTGCCCCTTTGTCAGAAAGTGCCCCTTTTCGTTGGTGCCCCCCCCCCCCCCCCCAGTTTGGAAGTCGTTCGACCGCCCTTAATCAACAGGTCCACCAGAAAAGCTGGACCATTGCTGCCTTCCTGTGGCAATAAATAATTCTCTTTCTCTCTCTCTCTCTCTCTCTGACTCTATCTCTGTCTCTGTCTCTGTCTGTCTATGCATATCTCTCTTTCTCTCTCTCTCTCTCTCTCTCTCTCTGTCTCTCTCTCTCTTTCTCTTCTCTATCTGTATCTCTTTCCATTTTCTTCTCAGGCTGACATGCTTGGATGGCGGAAGATGTACTGGATCGCGTTTGGCATCGCCATTTTTGCTGAGGTTATCGTTCTTCTCTTCTGCACCTCCGAGCTGCAGTCCTGGGCAGTGATAGAAAAAGATCATGATCAGAAAACGGAAAAATACGAAGAAGTGAAGTGAAAATACCCGCCGGGGTTTCCAGAGGTTTGGCAAGCATTTGCAATATGATGTCATCCTTCTTTAATACCCTTATACACGTCACAGATCGTGACATTGGTTTGGCTTGACGTTCAAGTCATAACGAACTTGTAGCCAACATCAACGAGGCTTATATACCATGCATACATGAAGTTGAAGTTGCAGTTAATTTAATATAACCCATAACATAATGAAAATTTCCTGAAAAATAAAAAGACATTGCACTAGACTAATAGAAGTGAATAAGGAATCAAGATAGCTTGATTTATTTGTTTGTTCACCATGTAATGCTACCTACATGCTTCGTTCAGTCAGATAGCGAAACCTAAGTATATTGCTTGGATACCTCGAAATAATACGTAGCTTCATTGTACATACTATCAGATGAGTAACAAGTACTAAAATATTAACCAAAATAGAAGGGGGAAGAAAAGGGGAATCAGTTGGGATAGAGGATTATTCTGCATAATTTAAAAGGGAAATCCAACCTTGATAGCAAACTACTCTGACTAGAGGAAAGCAGAAAAATCAGAGAAGTAGACGAGTAAGAGTTTGAATGAGATCGGGAAAGAATGAGAAGGTTATGAATTTTGGAAAGTTGTAAGCACTGTAGAACAACAGTAGTTTCCCATTTGTTCCAAAAGATAAAACGACTAAAATTTCATTTTTTCACAAATGTATTCACTTTTATTCATTTTAATATCACTCTCTTCAAGGAAACCAAAATTGGTAAGGAACAAATCTTCATGTTGGCTATGGAGCATGCACCAGCTCCACATGATTATGTAAACTAAATGTAGATAACAATGATGAATGTTTCAAAATAGAAGATGTTATCTATAGTAATAAAATCGTTGAAAAAGAAATTGAAATCAAAATGAGAAACCAACGTCAATTCTTGATGGACTTCTTTAGTGACGATGGTAAATTGAGCAAAATGAGTTAAGAAAATTTTTTATTATTATTTTTTTTAAATAATTTTTTTTTACATTGACATTATTCATTTATTCATTATCACTCTCTAAGTATTTCCTACTTCCCAGAAAGAGTTGGCGTAATCTTTACAACGAATATAAATCCCTGCAGTATCTTATATTTGTATATCTTTCCATATCCCTTACCGATGTTATTGTAAAAACTCTGCCCCACTTATTGAAGAAGAAACAAAAAAGGATGCTCACAAACACGCCATGACTGTCATCCGATAGGCTTTAGAATCTACACGTGGGTGGACTGTGCTCCGTAAATGTATAGTTCCGAGCTTTTTAAATTGAAAATGAATTTGAGGTTGTATTTATTCCAATTCAAGTGACTTTCGCAGCGAGATATGTGATACAGTAAACGTTCCATCACTAAGTACATGGGGGGGGGGGGGGTCACAAATTTTCAACACATGAACGTGCCACGTTCAATACAAAGCCATGCTTTTAAACCTTTGGGTCGTGATACCAATGAGGTGATGAGGAGGGGTGTGGGGGTGAACATGTTGACTGGATGAAAGAAAGTTTAAGTCATATTTTTGGATGGGTCATACTAATGACATGACTGATAATCCAATGCATTTTAATGTATGTTCAGTTGCTCTACAGGGGGTAGTGTTACCCTTTAAGAATTGTTGCTAATTTTCTTCTCTTATCCTCAAGCGAGGTTTTTATTTCCATAATAGTAATACATATGTACATTAATAACTCAATGATTGAGTGAAACATAACATAGGCTAAATATTAAAGTATATTCAACCATTCTTCCAGCTTAGTATTATTTTCTTTGCTAACACATTCATATCTTAAAAATAATCTTAGCAACGACTTGAATTAAAAAAACAAAGTATGTGGGTAGTAAACAGAACCATTAACAATCTTCTTAACGTAACATTTATAAATTGCATATTGCGCATAATTTAAAATAATATCCAGAAGTAAATATTTCTTGTTTGCAATATCCTTACCTACAACTATTATCTTCTGGTCTATTTGTATTTCTATTTGGAATAGATTAAATATCAAATTACATATTATTTTCCAAAACAAAGTCACATTCTTGCAATATAACATAAAATGAAAAGTTGAGTCAACTTGTCCACAAGAGTTGCATAAATTATTATTAACAATTTGCCATTTATATAAGTTTTCTTTTGAGGCAATAAACCTATGAATCATCTTGAAATTAAATTGTTTAACTTTATTATTACGAATTTGCTTTAATTTAAATAAAAATACAGCCTTCCAAACAAAGTCATTATCCAAATCTAAAAAGAAATTCCAAAAGTAAATGATATTTGGTTCTTTTGACTTTTACGTATGAACAAACGATAGTAATCATTCACTTTCATAACAAAAACATTCACTTTATCCCCTGTTTCTATTTCTATCATATCGAACTATCTTGTTGAAATTCATATCTTAATCTATCCAACCAACACTGTGGAAATGCTTTCTTTAATTTTGTATATTTAAAATCAAATAAGAGCTGTTGTGCTTTCACGTTTGTATTTAGTATTGTAGAGTCATTCCAAATACCATTTGTAATCAAATTATGCATTTTCAATAAACCGGCCTCTTGCCATTCTCGATAAAACAGTATTTTTTTCTTAAAGGTATAATGTTACTATTTTTCCAAATGATTTCATTTGGAATATTTCTTACTTTAAACATATCAATGAATTTTAGTTCTGACCAAGTACAAAAAAGATCTACATAGAATTCTGGCAAATTATGTTTAGAGCATAATAAATACATATCCTTTATGTTACAATTGAAATGTAAACATAGTGGCAAACCCCCTATTTTGTCGGACCAGTATCTAAACATATTTTTCCAATACGAGCCATTATCATTAAAAAAACGAGATATCCATGCCAAACGAAGTGAAGATATATATATTGTGAAGGCAGTTGAGAAAAACAATTTTCCAATGTTCATGTTTGAGCCTCGTCTTCACAAAATACGGTAAATGTTATTAAAACGGCTCTTAACTACTAATTTCTACATATATATTGTGAAGGCAGAGTATATAAAGAGATAAGTATTTATTTCCATGTTGAAAACCGTTAACTACGAGCAAATACATGTATAAATATGTCGATTTAGATTTAGATTTAGTTCACACAACCTACATATAGAAACCTGCATAGACGTCCAGAAAATCCCTCACATCTACAAACTTGTAGGGATAGTACGGGACAAGTTGGAGGTGAACTTCACATTGTAATGGAATGTACAAGATAAAACGTTGAACGAAAATTGTTATAATATAATAATAGGAATATCTGGAGAATGTAAAGTTCAAAACAAGTTACAAAATTACACGATGAAAATATAATCAGTTTTTAAAGTATTTTCAAATCAGTCAAACACCCAAAGTGAAGTTCGATAGCCGCATGGAATCTGTAATATCTTTTAAAATAACATCTCTTGTTTGAGGGAATATCTCTCTGTCATATGATTTGCTATTTTGTATCTGTATAATTTTTATGTTACACTTGCATACATTTTGAAGTGATTTAATCCAAATCCTTGTGATATTAATAGGGGACATAAATAATGAATTATAGCAACAATCCGGGAATAAGTTTCTGACCATTTGAATTGTTTCCAAAAAAAAATGTTTTCATAACTATTGCTATGAGGTTTACCCATGAATTATTTGCATTACATACGTAAATTGTCAACAATAAAGATTTTATATGAATTACTGTTTGTCATTAACTAAACATTTCATCTAATTTGAAGTGATGCACAACTACATATTTGTACAATTATTCAAAAGGTTTCCATGTATCTTTCAAAAGATTTTTCCAATATGTGTAATAATTGTCATTTCCATATGCTGTAAAACAAAATATTCATGTGAATGAAGTTCTCTAATAAATACAAATACAAAAATGTATGACTCAGCAGTGTCTTTTCTCTTCAGAGGACCCATAATAATATGCTTTCAATTTTGAGTAGTCACTTAGGAGAAGAAGAAAATAAATTGTACACGACATACAGTAGAGTTTAATATCCACCACGACGTCACAATCCACTGACCAAACTGCCCATTTGAGATTCGCATAGTGATATATTAATTCAGTCAACAATATGACAGGGGATTCATGACAGTCGACTCTGAAGAAGAGCTTTATGTAAGGTAATAACGGAAGAACAGGCAAATTAGAACAATTTTTCATAATGCATTCATGTTTGACAGGCAATTTAATCAGTTGCCAATATCGACAAGTTTTTTTTTTCTTTGACGTTTATTTATTCAGACCTTATTGTAAGTCTTCTAAATACTGCGAATCGATTTCGATTTTTCATAATACATGTTTGACAGGAAATTTAATCAGTTGCCAATATCGACAGGTTTTTTTCTTTGACGTTTATTTATTTAGAGGACCTATCATAATATGCCATCCATTTTGAGTAGTACCCCACGGGAGAAGCCACTTAGAAGAAAGATTATTTTTTTTTTATTTTTTTTTTTGTACATGACACGTAGTAGAATTTAATTTATAATCCACTGACCAAACTGCCCATTTGAGATTCGCATAGACATAGTGATCTCATATTTCAAACATTCATACCTGTCTTATTACTTCAAACTTTCACCATTCTTTTTATCTCATTTTTCTGCTTTCATACATAATAATTATGAACTCACTACAAGGGTTGGATTGTCAACAATACGTATAGATGATGACAATGCCATATGGAATGTGGATTAGCCAAAGGGTGTTTACTTCATAGCATAAATAACGTCACTACATACAATATTTTATAATCTGAATATTGAAATATATATGAATGCCAATTACGTATATGCGGCACAATAATCTTTCAAAAAGTACACATTACGAGGAGACATGCAGATTAATTCAATCAACAGTAACCAGTATTGTGTCTCGGGAAACATTTCCCTTCTTCGTTTGACCAACAGTTGTTATACCAGGAATATCATTACCATCGATCTAATGACAATATGTCATGAATCGAAAGGCCAGAGCTGTTTATTTACAAAAGAGGTTCTGCATGCATGACAGGGGGTTCATGAGAATCGACTCTGAGCTTCAAGGAGTTTTGAGAGCTGGAGACCCAACTGGCAACAAATTATTCCAAGCAGCTGCTGTTTTCTAATCTACTGGTGTGCTGTTACCCTTGATGTCCGAGGTTCGAAGACGCCAATATCATTGGGAAGCTTGAGTGGTGATTTTTGTCACAAAGAAATATCCTTAATATTTCACTTTTTATTTGAACTAACAAGGGGAAAATCGAACAGATGACAAAAATATGAATACAAAATCCTAATTGTGTCAAGAAATTTGTTTACATTGTAAGATAGCAGAATAGTAACAATTTACAGTCCTAAAACCTGCAATTTGACACTTTTCCGATTACTTGCGGCTCACGAAAATAAAAATTGAATTTATTTATGTACAGTTCTTTATGATGTTATATGTCAGATTAGTGCTCACACATGCCCAGTCGAGTAATTTTGATAAATATTTCAGGAAATTTTGCTTGCCTCCTGTAAAGGTAAGCATTGTATACTGCTCGTATTATCAGAAGTTTGCAGCCAGGCAGAAATCTTTTGTCTACGTATCTGCAAGAAAGATCCAATAAAGCACATGCCTGACATATTTTCTCCTGGCGGCATCGAAGATGGTACAAAGGGAATGAGCTAGATAGGACTCTATCTCTTAAAACTTTTTGGTTTAAGGTAATAAAGGAAGCACAAGCCTTTAAAACACTTTTTCGTAATGGGTTCATGTTTGACAGGCAATTGAATCAGTTGCCAATATCTACAGTTTTTGTTTAAACGTTTATTTATTCAGACCTTGTTGTAAGTCTTCTAAATACTGCGAAATCGATTTCGATATAGTTTTATATCAATCTTCGTGAAAACATGACATCCCTTGATATTCTATTCGGTCGTTAGAAGATTATTTTCACACATGATTTGGTAAAATGAATTTACAAAGATTTAATTTGGAATCTATTGTGTTAAATCTTCGAATATTTGTAGGAGAGGACATGAACAAATCTATGATTTTTGCATTCTTGCTATCGTATTTGGTTAAATTGTACCCCATTATTAGATTCATTTTGTTCACAATTTCCTTCCCTCGAACCCGTTGAAAATATTTATAATGTACACGAATAAAGAGAAGATCCATGACTGATTTTTAGCGAACCCTCCTTATAATGGCTGCAATAATGCACATGGAAAGATCAAGTCATGATATAAGTGCATGCATCAAATGGCCACGCACGATCAGGATAATGAAAAAAGAAAATGTTTGCTTTTCATGGTCATAGTCTTTTGACAATTTTTCTCTTTGTATTGATAATGCCTTTAAAACACTTTTTCGTAATGGGTTCATGTTTGACAGGCAATTTAATCAGTTGCCAATGTCGACAGTTTTTGTTTAAACGTTTATTTATTCAGACCTTGTTGTAAGTCTTCTAAATACTGCGAAATCGATTTCGATATAGTTTTATATTAATCTTCGTGAAAACATGACATCCATTGATATTCTATTCGGTCGTTAGGAGATTATGTTCACACATGATTTGGTAAAATGAATTTACAAAGATTTAATTTGGAATCTATTGTGTTAAATCTTCGAATATTTGTAGGAGAGGACATGAACAAATCTATGATTTTTGCATTCTTGCTATCGTCTTTGGTTAAATTGTACCCCATTATTAGATTCATTTTGTTCACAATTCCCTTCCCTCGAACCTGTTGAAAATATTTATAATGTACATGAATAAAGAGAAGATCCATGACTGATTTTTAGCGAACCCTGCTTATAATTGCTGCAATAATGCACATGGAAAGATCAAGTCATGATATAAGTGCATGCATCAAATGGCCACGCACGATCAGGATAATGAAAAAAGAAAATGATCGCTTTTCATGATCATAGTCTTTTGACAATTTTCTCTTTGTATTGATAATGCCCTTATAAGGTAAATAGTTTCACGACAAAATACACCTTTATCAAATACAATAAGCAAGTATTTGTACTTCTGGTAATTTAATTATCGACTCCAATATTTTGACCTTTATCATCCATATAAAGGTCGGTAGACGATATTCATTTATTGTATATACGCTTCAATTGAAACGAATTCCTCTACTAGGAATGGGTAACAAAATGATCGATGAAAAGATTATACAATCCATGGCCACTATTTTATTGAATCGATTTTGTATATACCGGTAAAATGAGTACCATAGAGAGCAGATAGTCATTCTCCTGAAATGCGACGGTAGAAAGGACTTTGTAATTTTTCATCTGCACAGGCAATCTACTAAACAGAGGCACACGGCTCATCCGCTCTCTCGACATGTTTCAGTTTGAAGGGTACAGCTTATGGTAAAATAACAATCTATATTAAGAAATTCGTAGTTAAGAGCCGTTTTAATAACATTTACCGTTTATGTGAAGACGAGGCTCAAACATGAACATTGGCAAATTAATTTTCTCAACTTTTGTGGTGAATGTTTTTAATCAAAATAAGCCGTTTGCGTAACATAATTAGTTACGAAACGCAGTGCTTCTTATAATCACTCTTGCAGCGTGACCATCCCTTCGGGAATAATTTGAACGGCTTCTGAGAAACCTTTCAACAAAGTTATTGACGTGCGTGCTATTACTTATATTAAATCGTCCGAGGTTCTTCCAATTACATTCCAACAAAAATATTTAGAAAACGACTTTGAACGACTTCTTAGTTCTAGAGTGGTTCGTCTATAGTTGTGTTTTTCAATGTTATCTTAAAGGCATGAAAGAGAGTCCTGGCCATATTATTTTTCATCTTCAGGATACGCGGTAATCAATTTTGCAACATTATTACATATTGCATATACAAATTGTATGCGTGTAACCATCGCCTTAACGGTGACGATATTATCACAACACCAGTATAGCTGCATAAGCACGGAGGGGAGCTGAGAGTGAGCCTATATATTATAGAAACTGTCAACATGTCAGATAAAAATATGTTCATGAATCAAACTGGGGGACACGATCATGAAGAATTTGAGGTAGGACACATTCATCGCGTCATTGGAGCTACAATTCTCTGCATCATATCCCTGATTGGGATCTTTGGAAACAGCCTGGTAATCTTGGCCGTGTCGGTTTCAAAAAAATTGCATACGATCACCAATGTGTTTGTGGTCAGTCTCAGCATAACAGATCTTTTGACGTGTGCCATCTTGCCTTTTCAAAGCCTTGGTCTTGTGCACCCTGCGAAGTGGCCTTTGAATCCTACCTTCTGTCAAGTGGTCGGAGCGTCCGTCTACATTCTAACACTGACCAGTGTCTTCACGCTTGCGAACATCGCCTTCAATCGCTACTATCTCATCACACGTCGACGAGAGGCTTACCAACGACTGTATAAGCCGTCGAAGCTATGTCTGATGCAAACCCTGGCCTGGCTACAAGCTATTCTATGTCTAGCCATACCCGAACTGATCAACATAGAGACGTTGGGTTATTCCGATGAGCAACACTGGTGTAGCTGGCTCAGCAAGCCTGAAGACCCTATCGGGATCTACGAGACAATTGCCTTCGTGAATATCTTTCTGGCATTTCTCCTCATCCTCTTCTGCTACGTCAAGATTTTCATGCGTGTTCGGGAACAACGAAAAGTGATGGCAAACAACAACCTACCGTCAGAGCCTACAGCTGGTCCTTCTGCAGCGACCGACACTCAACCAGAGAACCCACATAATCCTCAGGGCAAACCTGAGATCCGCAAGAGAGATAGTCAGATCAACAAGAATCTCTTCAGTGTTGTCTGTGCCTTCTTTTTTAGCGTCATGCCTCATACCCTTTGTGTCCTCATCCCCGGCCATGAAATCCCATCCATCTATACCTTCATCTTGATGTCTGTCAACTGCTGCATCAACCCTCTCATCTATGCTGACAAACATCCACATTTCAAGCAGGTCTTCAGGTGCTTGCTTAGAAGCCAGTATGATAAGATCCCAAACCCTGTGTCATGGGTGCGGATGTATGCAGAATAGAAGTATAATTATTATACACTCTTGCTCTTAGATTGGCTATTGATTTTAATATCTGTTTCAACTACTTCAAGAGAAATATTTATATTATGGACTGATGGGTCCATCTTTGAGTTTTAAAAGTATAATTTAGATACTATTGTAGAAGACTGTACTCTTGGTGTTTGTAATAGTTTTACATTTTTAATAGCCACATCTTCTCCTTAATTTCCCGTTGAATACTTTGTTTGTTGTTTAGTCGATATACTGCACATAATTATCGGTGTTATTCTTTCACACAGGGCTTTCTTGTACTTAAGTGCCTGGTCAATGGTCTAAATGCACTAAATTAATGAATGGTAAAATTAATAACTTCGGCTGCATATTTGCACGATCAATGTGTCCATTTATTTCTATATCACGAATACGAATTCATTTAATATATTATCTCATACCACTAAGATAGTTATGTAGGCCTATTTCTCTCAGTATATATTCTGGATGATTTTTCTAAAGACTAGATATATACGGATGGTTACATAAAACCCCAATAAAATGTAAACATAAAGTATAATGAAGCAGAGCACATAAATTTGAAGAGTGAATATTGTGAAATGTGATAACGTCCACATTAAATAGTAGGCTGATAACTTTGGTAAAATGTTAAGTGTCATAATGAATGAACTATAAAGCGATGTTGCAGTCTGTGTACTACACATAAAATGTTCTTTTATGTGTGATTGCCCAGGCCTGCCCTGTGGTATTTCAAAAGTTATGAAAAGCCACAGAACAGTCGTTTTGTATACTTTGATGAATAGTAAACCATAATTATGCTCAATATGTTCATCATTCCACAATAGTCTATTAATGTGGCATCTATATTACGAGTCATATTTTTGACAAATTTAAGCATTTTAAGGAACCTATGTAAGCTTAACTCAAGAAAAAGATGCCCTTCAACATTTGTTTTTCATGTATGAAATGTTTGAACGGGATGATGGATTGGGGCAGGAGTGGATCCATGATTTTTTGAAAATTTAAAAATAATGCTGCAACTTTTTGTTTAATGCGTGTATGCCAAGTATATATTTTCTTTCAATGTTGTGTCTTGCTATGTTTACGTTGTTCAAATGCCACTGACATTAAATTTGTAATACCCCATGTTGAAAATTTGAATTGATTGTAGTGTTTATTACTAAAGTTTTAAGCGATTCACATTATGCCGTATCACTGAAATCACTTCATACAAGAATGGCTGTATATACTGTAGCAGCTCATTACAAACTCTTATATTATATAGTGGCATACAGGGGCGGCGATTTCTTTTCATAACCGGAGCGGGGGACGAAATGCGAGGGACGAGGGAGGATAGTGAACTAGAGGGGCGAAGGTGACGGAAGTGGCTACCCCCTCACAGTTTTTTTGAAGTTTTGTTCTATTAAATTACATTCCTTAGCAAAACTAAAGTATAAAAACAAGCAATATACTTTTTTCACCATTCACTTTTACCTTGCCGGTCATTAGTATGCAGTCCGAAGGTTTGTAAATATTTAGTAGGTAAATTTTAGTAAATAGGGAGCTTCAGCATGGATGGGATCTATATTTTACAATCTAGGCCTCTGTCATGTACATGTACATTGATATCGCTTTGGGAGTTGAAATGGCAAATATATAGACTATGTGGTAGTGAACTATTAAAAGCAACCAATATTAAGGAATAGGCCTACCTGTAACATGCAACATGACACTATTGTAGCACTTATCTATTTATAGAACTTTTAAGCTTGTAAATATACAGTGCTTACGAGATACCAAAGGAATACAAATTTTCTACAAATTTTACTCGTACATTTTGAAGGATATTGTGCGAGGGGGCATAGCGACCGAGCGAGAAGATTTTTGGATTCGTTTTAGTCTAAACGCTGCACTCTTGGGCCCTCCAGACCCCTAAAAGTGTGTTGCAGTCTTTAGTCAGTATTTGCTATACATTTATTTTTTGCACTTTTTCAAATTTTCCGGGGGGGGGCGTGCCCCCCCCCCCCTCCTCTCCCCCGGGATCGCCGCCCCTGGTGGCGTATACACTATATTCATTTTTTTCTTCTTCCAAAATGAGACGAATAGTGTGCAGCGGGCTTTATATACTATCACGCCTTGATCACGTGTAAAAGATAAGAATAATTCGTCGTCAAACATAATCATAGAGCACGTTGTGACCCAATTTTAAGTTTGTAGATCGTAATTAGATATGATTGGAACCAAAAAAAAAGCTGTCTATATAATCATGATTGAAAAGCAAGTCCTCTTTTCATAACTGCAGATATTAAGCTCTCTATGAATCACGATTGAGAAGCAAGTCTCCTATTCAGAACTGCGGTTGAAATGGGCATCCTCCTAGATAATGCCGCAAATTGCCAACATAATACATTGTACAGTGCTTATTTTTTTCTCGCAAAGACTTTTACCCCAGTGCGAATTCTGTGAACCTGTTTACCATTAATCGATGATATTGCTGAGTGAACAAGAGATAAAAAAAGAGAGAGAGAGAAAGAGAGAGAATGAGAGAAAGAGAGAGAGAGAGAGAGAGAGAGAGAGAGAGAAATTGATCTAGTGTAGATGAGAACATTTTGAAGCTTTGATTTGTCGTTTAGAAAATAGTGCTGTCAAATAATTGAATTTCCTTAGCTTGTTTTCGTCGTCTTCATGATATTCGATTATTCGGCCATTTAATTCTTAGAAGGCCGTAGGTTTGTAGTATCATGCAGGTCCCCCACCTGTATATACGTGGACTAAAACAAAATCATTATTTCACAAAAACTAGAAGGCATTCGTGAACCGTTACCTCGTATCAAAGAAAATTAAGGGGGAAAAAAATTGTTTTTGTCAAAAACAAATATGGCGAGGTGTCGTGTCACACCAAAGGGTTCCTACAAAAATAGATTTGCTGAAAGGAATATAAAAAAGTCATATGATATTTAAAGTATAAAGTATTATCTATTTTTCGAATTTTTTTAAATGAGACGCCCTGCATACACACGCACACACGCACACACGCACACATACACCCTCTCCCACACGCTTGCGCATCTATATCCACATTCACATCCAGACCGTATCGTGGTTACTGTTGTTTCCTTGCTTTCAAAAGGTTCCTTTTCTTGTAATTTGATTTCATCTCATTTTTATAAAAAATTGCATGCTTTCTCTGTTCATTTTCGTTCCATTAGCTTTCTGTCCTCAAACCATTTAGAGTCAATAGTGTTCTCTCATGAGTGTAATGGCACTGACTAATAGAATCATATCATGAAATTCACTAACAGCAGTCAAGTTACACACTTTTTTCTATTCTCTCTCTCTCTCTCTCTCTCCACACCCCCTCTCTCTGTCTCTCTCTCACGCTCTAAATCTGTACTTCCCGCTTTTTCTTCCTAGCTAGTGTTGTATATCGAATATCTGAGAGATAAGGATGAACCATTTTAAAAGCATTTTCTGACGATTTATTTTTTTGGTCAAAGCTTCTATGCCAATTTAAAGATATGACTTTTCGAATTCAATTGAGTGAGTGATTGATTGGTTGCTTTTATTGATATTCAATGCACAAAAAGAAGCATAATACAATTTACATACATTGACATATTTTAAGTGAATACATGTATGGAAATTAGTAATTGTGAATAACATAATTCATTATTTCTCAGCATTGTAACAAATAGAAATGCGATGAGAAAGAATTAACGCCATGGCGACCAGAAGTACAACGAATCGTGCACGACATACACACAATCATCATTATCTATTCAATGAGCCATGTCATGAACACCGCTGTTGATATAATCAGGATAAGTAGTAGGTGATCATAAACTGATGAATGCAACGAGCCAGTAAATAGCGATTTGTATCAATTATTAAAAAAACAATTTCCGCCATTCAAAGCCAATATGTACTCTCTAAATTTGAAAGTCTTATTTTTAAATCTTAAAGTCTTACTTTTAAATCTAACAGAGACTGATATTAGTGACGAACCCTTTGGGATTTAAAATAAGTCTAAGCTAAGACTTGAAATTTTAAGTCCCTGAAAAGGTTTAAAATTTAAGTCAATTGGATTTATATTTCAAGTCTTTTAATATTTATTTTAAACCTTTCTTGGATTCATTTCAAAAATAAATCTAAGCTAAGACTTAAAATTTTAAGTCCCTGAAAGATTTAAAGTTTAAGTCAATTGTATTTATATTTCAAGTCTTTTAGATTTACTGGTCTAGCTAAGCCATTAGAACCATTTGGTAAAACTTCCAACCAATTGAACGGCAACAACACTTCAATACTGGTACGTCTGTATTATCAATGTAAAGGCATCGGTAATAAGTAGACTTATACATAATTTAATTAATCGAATTTTTTTTCATATACTTGCATTTTATTGAAATTATTTTAGTTCATAGTTAATGTTTCCCTTATTCATGTTTAATTAAATGGAATTCATACGAAGTAGCGAAATGTCCTAATAACTTGTAATTTATATTTGTAGTATTTTCGAAATGAATTGCATATACCTAAATCATCAGTAATTAAGAAATATGCTGTAAATTCAGAAAAATTGTTAAAAAAACATAGATCTGCACGCACCCCATATTCAATATGCAAATTAATTGGTGTCAGCTGGTTCAACTGGAAATATGCCAACAGTCAGTCATCAACAGGTGCAACTGGAAATATGCACATCTTATTGGCGAGAAGTTTAAGTCTTTCCAAGATTTATATCTAGAAGCTGGTTTCGATAAAACTTTTAGTCGAATTCCCAATTTATTAAGTCTTAAAGACTTGAAATATTTTAAGTCTCAAAATGGATTTAAAATTTAAGTCCTAGAAATTAAGAGAGTAATGCTATTTAAAAATGCAACCAAAAATGGCCTCCATAGTAATTTTTACGACATCACTATATCATTAAAAATTAAACATGACAATATTGAAGCTCGATTCATCTAAAAGCATAAAATATCAAATGTTTCATTTGAGAAAAAAGAAAGAAAGAATAAAATGGCCTCCGATAAGAGGAAGACCCACGAGAAGAAGAAGAAAAAGCCAAGAAGAATTAGAAACAAAGAAGAGGAAGACCAAGGGTATTATAAAGGAGAAAAGGTTGAATAAAATAAGACAAGATAATAAATGAAATATAGATGAAGAATAAAAGATCTATAGGGTGAGAGTGGGAGAGCGTGAAGATGGGAGGGATATGACGAGAGGGTATTCGAAAGAGGGAGGAAGGGATACATTGGTGGAAGAGCAAGAGAGACACGGGGACAAGCATACAGAGAGAGGGGGAGAGACAGCAGGAAAGAGAGAAGGCAGAGAGCAAGAGGGACAGATAGATAGAGACATAATGAGAAAGAGAGAGGGGAGAGAGAACCAGAGAGATAAGATGATATGGATGCCGTGAAGGATGTTGATAGGTGTATTTTGAATAGAGACAGTAAATAGAAATATCATGGTAGGCCTAACATTTTAAATTCACCTCCCGTAACGGTCTTAGTTTGATGTTTAATCAAGTTAGAGTATTATGAATAATTCATGTTTGCGAGTGCATTAGTGAATATACATGTACACTACACGCACTTTAAAGTCGCAATGGCCCTAATAAACGAGACTTGTCGAGTTCATGAGAGATTTCAAAAAAATTCATTTTGGAGGAAGAATTTAGATGTAAAAATTGCCTAGCCCGATAATAATAATCCAAACACGTCGGGTCATGGGTTGCACACCAAAATGTTTGCTTTTCATCTTAGTTCATAAGGAGGTGGACCAATCGTAAAAGCTAGTCCCCCTTAAACTAGTCCAGCTCTTAAACTAGCCCAGCTGATAAATCACACTAGTCAAGCGTACTTCACTAATCAAAAACTAGTCCAGCAGGCTAAAAGCTAGTCTAGCAGGCCCGACTAGTTTGCTTGCAGCTTTATGCTAGTCCAGCAGTCTTGACTAACCTGCCCAAATAGTTTAAGGTTAGTTCAGCCTTCGCCTGACTAGTTTAGTTTTCAGCGCTTATGCCTTACGCTTCTATCTCTTCTGCACAGTTATCAACTTAATCAAATTATTTACCATCTCCTCCTGCCATTTTCTCACACATCACATTTCATCCCCATCCCTTTTTTTAATGTTGTTACTGTAGATGTAACGAAAACGTTTGCCCCCAGTTAGCCCTCTAATCTGTATACAGTAATTTATTATGCCTTTATATTTTTGCTACGCCTTCAACCTCCGCTTATAACCTTCTTCATGATTCTTTTTCGTTAATACTCTATATATTGTAATTTCTTTACTTTGAGTATGCATCAGTTACGTTTTTTGTGTAATATGTCGTAATCAGTTTGCTTACAATTTGGTTGAAAAGATCATAAAGAGATAAAGAAATCACATCAGGGGCGGATCTAGCTTTTTGCTAAGGGGGGGGGGGTTTGACCAAAATAATGACGATGCGGAGCATCGTCCACGAGCCGCGAAGCGGCGAGCCGATTTTTTTTGGGGTGTTTATTACTGTTTATTTGAACCCCGTAAGTGATGTTTTCCTGGCATCTATTAACACAATGGAGACCATAAAAAGCAGTGCATGATAACGTCTTTTTAAATCAAGTAACAGTTAAATACACAGTTATATCCAGAGTTATCATGTGTTTGGTTAAGTTACCAGATGAGTTGAATATCTTCTCACAATATTTGCACTTGAAAGGGTTTCTCTCCAGCGTGCGTTCTTTTTTCTTTCTTTTTTCTTTTTTTTCTTCTTTTTTTTTTCCTTTTTTTTTTTTTTTTTTTTTTTGGGCCGCCCAAGGGGGGGGGTTTAAACCCCCTAAACCCCCCCCCGTAGATCCGCGCCTGCACATCAGTGTTCAAATAGACTCATATCCAATCATTAATATAAGGTATCACCCATTATTTTGGCTATAACGACTTTTACTGCTGTCTTTACAGGAAAAATGTTAACTGTGTAAAGTGCACAAAGATATGATAAAAAGCAGAATGGCATTGCATTTAGTAAGTCGCCTATATAGAATACCAGCAGAAAATACAGACCATGAGTAACTCACTTGAGCACGTAGGGACATCCTGATGGGTGACATTGTCTCTTTTATAACGAAAGGCAGACAAAAGCTACAGACTTCTGATGCAAAAAAAAAAAAAATATCCTCGAACATAAAATGTTTCCTTGGATGTCAAATATTTGGGAAATAGTAGGGAACCCATCGAAGCCTATCGACACTAATTACAATTTTTAATTAATCATGAGGGAGATCAAAAGCTGATGGATATCGAAAAAAACAGCCGAAGGGTATCAAATTCTGCATGGTTACATGTACGGCATACTCAACAGATTATTATTGTTATTGTATAGTAATTTAATTAAAATACTGAGCCTGGCAGCCCGTATAGGTTATATTACATTCAGTTTACAAGATAAAAACAACTTCACTTGCACATCACGGGTGTAACAACTTTGACATAATGTGAAAATATTCAAATATAAAACAAAACGGAAATTTAAAATATTTTTAAAACTAGGTCAAATTCAATTCACATAATGCACTGAGAGATATAGCAACAACAAAAAAGAGTGGGAAAAGGGAGAGTTAGACGAGGGAATCGAGAGGAAGAAAATGGTAAGAACGAATTAAGAAGTAAGAAACAGCAGAGGGAGGTTGAGAAAGGGAGAGAAGGAAAGGGAGAGAGGGTGGGAGGGAGGGAGAGAGAGAGAGAGAGAGAGAGAGAGAGAGAGAGAGAGAAAGGGAGAGAGAGAGAATAATATTGGAAGAAGTTAAAAATATATACACGTACATGGAAATTTAAGTTGGTTTTTGGGGACGGTTTATTTTTATCATTTGACCAGAGATTCAAATGTAACTAAAGGTATTGGTTATTCCCTATGCACACTAGAATGATCTACAGTCATGTATATTGTTATTTTGTTATTTAATATCTGAAAATACATGTGTCTAAACATGCACAATACCTATGTTTTAGCAGGGTTTGGGTTTAATTTTGAAATGTCAGTTGCACATACATATGGTAATTCATTGAAGAAAAAAGAAAGGAATAACAAACCCGCTCATTCTCTCTCTCTCTCTCTCTCTCTCTTCTTACCCCCTCTCTCTATTTGCTATCTCTCCATATCCCCTCTCTCTACAACTCAATTTCTCCCACTCTCTTTACCTTATTGCTCCCTCATTTCACTTCGCACTTTGCATACAAACCAAGCTGTACGCTTAATATCAAACCTGTACAATTATTTTCTTAATTTATAGTAAAACTGAATATCGAGTATATGTTCATCAATAATCTTTGTGATCATAGAAAGCTATCAGTTCACAGAATTTCTTTTAAAAATGTGTAAAAATATAATCTGATTCCAATTCCACAATAGACAAAACAAACCTCTTTCTCGACAAAAAATATACTGAAAATGGTATGCATTCCTAACTAGATGCATTCCGTTTAATCTATATAAATTAAACACCATCGAATACAATACTTATAGACTCTGACGTAAACACTTTTCTATTAAATTTTTCAATAGGCATATCGCAATTTAAGGCAATAAAGACAATTTAAATCTTACTCGCAGTCGTTCATTAAATCTTTTAACACAGATTGTCGATTGTCAAAGTTCATTTTCGTTATTATACATTTTGTATACATCGATAGAAAGATTTATGTAATCCTGATAATGTCATAAACCTCCTAAGCAGAACAAAATTATAAAGACCGACATTCATATCTCTTAGGTGAAGTTGTAATGTGAGAGTTGATCTATGTGTCAGGCAATAATAATAATAACAATAATATCAAAATAATAACAACAATAATAATAATGAAATTAATAATAGTGATTTAAATAAGATTAGTAATGATAATGTTGGTAATATTAATTTGTTTACCCAGAGAAGCCTCAGGATCATTGCTGTTCCTTCTGATGGCCCTGTAATTATCATCATCCAGCAATTGCTATAGGTACCCATTTACACCTGGGTGGAGAGTGGCAAATTTGGATTTATGTCTTGCCAATGGACGTTAGGATTCGAATCCTCAAACTTTGAATTGACAGTCGAATAAATGAACCACATATCACGACACCTCCATACACTCTTAAAGCCCCTCTAAAGTGTGTGTGGGGGGGGGGGCACAAGTTTGATGGCAAAATTTCGCTTTAATTGTATCATACTGTGAAGAGGATGTCATTTAAGACACATTTCTGCAAGACTTTCCAAAACAAATGTGTTTGAAGCCGAATATTGATGAAAGAATACAAAATTTAGGTTTTCTGCGTACAACAGAAAACCCAAATTATTCTGTTATCAATATTGTCTTCAAATACTTTTGGTATGATATTCACAACATATATCTGCATGCAAGTCAAACTAATGAGACAAAACTAAAGTGATTGATCTACCTAATCTCAGAGATTCAAAGCTAGAACATTTTACACAGTTCATCAATCTTCGTCTCATTTGAGTAGCATTCTTTTTGATTTTCTATTGTATATTAACATGATTACAACACGATTTTAATCATTTATTGTTTTAATGAATTGAATACAACCTTCATTTGTATACTTCTGGTAAAAAATATTTCGATGTATATAGACTCCATAAATTCATTAATCTGAGTGTGGTAGTTGCTCGAATTGAATATTTATTTCAATGTTTTGAATGATGGCAAGTATAACGTGTGATTTGGCAGAAAGCAATGTTCGACAAAATTTGAAAAGAAAGAATGCATATTCATTGTGACATGTAATCAACATGATGAAATACTTTATACATTGAAATTTCAGCGTCATAAATCAAATATTCAGATACCAAAGAAACTGTGTAACATCAAAAGCACATTAATTTGTCACACTCTGAAATATTATATCAGTTCCATTTTGATATCATCTGATTTTATCTCAATTTTCTATGTAAAGCGTGCCAGACGAAACAACAAAATGTACACTTTGATTCATTTGACAACGAAATTAATTCCCTGTCATATTGTTGTTGTTATACTCCTAAATGAAAGCGGTCGACTCGGCTGTTTTCCTAGGAGAGCTTGGTGATGTTGATGGATACGATTGAGGTTATGTGATGTGACAGTGTTTGATCTCGTCAGCTTTCTTGGTATACTTGGAGGTTGAGGTTGACGAGGCAATTTTTGGGCGTTCGTCGGGTTGTCACTGAAGACATCATTGGACTTCTGCCAGACGTGTCCGATGCTGCTCCGTGGTCGTGCTTCCAATCCACCCATGGACTGACGTAGGACTCGGAAGAGAGAACCGTGGTACATCTCCCCCATCTCTTTCGAATTAGCATCCGATATTTTCTCCACGCCCCTCGCCTTTGATGGCACTCTTTGGGCCGCGGGATCGCTGTTTCGACGGATGGCGAGACGTGGTAAAACAGACAGTTTCGAATGGCGTTTAGAAGAACCTTGTTCCTTTGGGGGACTATTTGGACCGGTTTCTGGCCAAGCCGACTCTGTATTGTAGCGTGAAAATGGGGTCCACATTGAAGTATCTGAATTTCTCCTGTTTAAAGCTTTTACATTGTTTACTTTTACTTTACTTTTAAGGTAGGCAGGATCTTCAAATGACGAGCTCCGCTGTTTGATCAATCGGTTCGTTTCTCGTTTTATTCCAACTTCTTTAGAGTTTTTCGGACTTTTGGTTGATTGAACAGCATTGACATTCTTCTCACCTCCTGTACCCTGCTTGTCTTTGGCATGTTTCTGCTGCCCATGGTCTCCAATATCCAGTGATGCTAGTCTCTCACGAACGTTAATAATCTTGTGCTGACAAGCCATTATATTCTGGCGGGACATGGCTACAAAATCGTCGTGTGTCTTTATACGATGAGCATCTTTTCGTATTTCCACGTAGATTTCGTCTCTAGCCTTAATTTCTTCTTGATTTGATCGCGAAAGAATGGTTGGGGATGCTGTCCTCTCCATGTTGATGAAATGAAAACGTCGGCTAATATGCCGTCGTGTTTTATACAATCGCAAATAAATTAGTGATTGTATAAACATCCCGCAAATACCGTCACTCTTTTTCAAAGTGTCTAATTAAGATGGAACTACGTGAGGAATACTGACGCAAGTAAATCAATCTCTAGACAATAATCAATCTCATATTCGGTGTCTTGGAGTATAAATTAGAAGTTGAACGATGTAGCCTCCACAGTCTTTGCATAATCAATCCCTCGTTGATTAAAAAGTCTCGTAAGATCAATTAACGATGGGTTGACGTCGTCTAGCAGGCTTATGAAATAAGTAACATGTTAAACTCTATACTTGCATAAATATTATGTTTTCGTTCCCATGATATCCTGTACTTTGACGACACATTGACGTATTTTCACAGCAATAACGTCGACGTTATGCCTACGGTAATCATAATTAAGGTTGGAAATCACGGCGATTACAAATAAAGTAGGCTCACTGCATCCAATACTGTATATTACAAAACAACAAGTATGAGACAAAATGCCAGTTCCAGTTGGGATGTTGCCGTTGTTGGAAGTGGCAAAAATCAAAACACGCTCAGAGACACTTTTATGGTTAAAGGATAACAATGTAAATCGACACGAAAGACTGTTGCTGTGCTTCAGTGGAATAACAAAAGATGACGCAAAAATCACTTTCTAGTCGTTCTCACCCATTCCCCGATAGGCTTGTTCAAATAGAGGAGTTCATTATATTACCATTGTTCGGTATCACTGCTTTTATTTGATCTTGGGATTTGAATGATCATCTTCACACAAAAGCGCAATCTTGAGACATCTTGGCAGGAGCCGAAACATGTTTGTTCAGCTTTGTTAGGGATGTGTCCTCTTAGCGACATCTCGAAAGTATTTTCGTTCTATAATTATACTGTCACGCAGAGGACAATTATAGTTTGAAATAATTTAGCTCACCGTCGTGAATTTACAGCATTAGGGATGTGTCCTCTTAGCGACATCTTGAAAGTATTTACGTTCTATATACTTTCAAACAGAGGACAATATAGTTGAAAATAATTTGGGTCGCCGTTGTGAGTTTACAACATTAAATAACTTTGGTCATGGTCGTACAATAATGTTAAAAAGTTGTTCAAATAACCGTTATGGCTAAAGAATAGAATGAACTAATATGATACCTGCATAAGCGAAGCTTGGGTGTCCTCGTTAGATCCTCAGTGTGATATATGAGTTCTATTTAAATAGCACCATAATGTATGTATTCACGTACTCACTAATTTCAGACATATATTTTTAGCATGTAAAAGCAAAATCATTCATTTTTTCATTTCATTTCATTTCATTTATTTTCCACATTAAAAACCAGAAAAATATACAAGGTAACAGAATACATTGGACACATTGTACACATATTTTTGGCTATTTTATTGCACACCACATTTATATGCTCATGCCACTTCAATTCATGATTAATTACAATACCTAAAAACTTAAGATTATCTACACGTTCAAAATTATGATCATTTACTCGTAAATGAATGTTGTTAAAATCAATATTTCTATTTGTAAAATCCATAAACTTAGTTTTATCATAGTTTAAAACCGATTTATTATATAAAAACCTATTAGAAAGATTCAAAATTTCTTGCTTAAAAACATTTTGTAAAACCTGGACATCAGAATGAGACATAAAAACACTTGTGTCATCAGCAAATAAAATAAACTTCAGTTTATCAGAAATATTGCACATGTCATTAACATAAATAATAAATAAAAGAGGTCCAAGGATGGATCCTTGAGGCACTCCTCATCTAAGTTTTTCGATATTAGACTTATCTTTATTTATTTGTACAAATTGGGTTCTATTTTCTAAATAACTTTCAAACCATTTTAAAGTTACTCCACGAATACCATAATAATATAATTTTTTCAATAAAATAGTGTGGTCTAATGTATCAAATGCTTTACTTAAATCTAAAAAAGGCCCATTAAGATATGATTATTTTCAAAAGTTTTCAAAAACATTATAAATAAAATGCATAATTGCATTAGATGTAGAGTATAGATATAGGTCGATAATTAGAAACATTTTCTTTAGTGCCATTTTTAAAAACAGGAATAACCTTTGCAAGTTTTAATTGCTCTGGTACTATACCTGCAGATAAAGAAATATTAAATATTGCACTTAAAGGACATGATATATTATAAACAATTTTTTTCAATAATTTAACACTTACATCATCATGACCACAACTCTTATTATTTTTTAATTTACTTACAATATTGATTATTTCTGTGGGGGTAATGGGATTAAAAAAAGCTGTACATGAATTAAAATCAATATTACTATAAATGTCATCATTACTAAAATCATTATCTATGTTGTTGTCTAAATTATCAGTTAAGCTAGGTCCTATATTAATAAAAAAATTATTAAAAACAGAGCATATTTCTTTCTTATCACATATAGCTTGATCATTACACATAACCTAGTCGGGCATATTATGCTTACTCGTAGCCTACTCTTACCGAGACTTTCATTGATTAATTTCCATGTTTTTCGTATGTTTCCTGATGCATTTCTAAATTTGGCCTTAAAATATTTTATTTTAGCTTTTTTAATTTTACCATTCACCATATTTCTATATTTGTTGTATTTATCTTTTTTTATATTCAATTGGATCTTTCAAGTACTTCTTATATAATTCACACTTTTTTTTGCACATTTTGCGTAACTCTTTAGTAAACCATCGGTTATTATATTTTTTTACTCTTTACACATTTTTTCAAAGGAAAACATTTATTAAAAATACAAACATACTGTCTTAAAAAACATTCATAACTATAATTCGGATCATTAGAACATAAAGTCCAATCAGAGTTATATATTTCATGCATAAATTTTCCAATATTTTCCTCATTTAGATCACGTAAAACAAAATTATTATCTTCATTTTGTATACACTGTTTTTTATTGATTAAAAATACTGGCAAATGGTCACTTACGTCACTTAAAATTGTTCCCCACCAAACTTCTTCTAAATTGTTCGTAAAAATATTATCAATTAAAGTACAAGACCTGTCAGTTATTCGGGTTGGACAATGAATCATGGGATATAAAAAATGAGTCACCAATAATTCTAAAAAAAATCATTAAGATTGGCAAGGGTTAACATCAAATAAATTAATATTAAAATCGCCCATGAGATATATGTCTTTATTTTCCTTATGAACAACATTTAAAGTATCTTCTAAAATATCTAAAAACGATTGCACTGGTTGATTCGGAGGCCGGTAAATAACACCAATTAAAACATTTTTCTTTACCTTTTCAATTTTTATAAAAATTGACTCAAAACATTCATTATTTACATCTAAATCCTTACGTTGTTTATATTTAAATTTATCATTTAATAAAAGTCCTACACCTCCTCCTTTCTTACCTCGTCTTACATTCAATAAAAAAATATAATTATTAAAATTGTAGAATGGGTCAGCCTCTTTAATCCAAATTTCAGTAAAACCAATTGCAGAAAATTGCACATCAATAGCATCTATATAAAAGCGAACATATTGCACTATAATTCTTATTTAAACTACGACAATTTATATGAAGGTAACTTGATGTAAAATATATAGAATGAGAGTTAAAAGTGTTTAAACATGAATTAAATTCCTCGGACGTATAACAAAAACTATTTGGTCCATATTCTTCATCCTCCCCTGTAGTTGGACTCAATAACTGATGTATATCTTGAGGTTCTATAGGCATTTGTATTTCACATTTATTCCGATCATTTTCACTGGCATTTTGACATAAAAAATAAAGAGATAATAAAAAAAACTTGTATATGACACAGATAATATAAACGAACATAAAAAACTAAGGTTACGAAACCAAAACGTAAAACACACACAATTAAAACCAATAACTTAAAACAGTTCTACAACTTAAACAAACTACACAAAAGTTCAGAGATTTAAAATATTGTTGAAATAAAAGAACAATTCATAAATGGAAGAAAAAATGAACTAAACAATTAATGACAACAAGTAACATTCAAAATTTACTTATAATAAGAATACAACACGAAATATTAAAAGCAAATCAGGACTAATTTAGTCAATTGTGGGGAAAATGCTAGTCAATGTAGTGGAAAGTATCATCGCATGCATGTGTCCATTGGTTTATTATGGTAGTTTGTTCAAATCATCAAGTTCCGTATGACCTTTTTTGTAGTTTTTCCTCTCGTAGCGGCAATCAAAACTATCAGTGACCATCTGATGTCCCCAGGCTTCTTTGACCTTTTCGTGATGCTTGGCTTTCCGGAGAAGATCTAGGTTGTATGCCGTTAGTGCTTCATCAATAGCTAAGCCAGACCCCCCCCCCCCCCCCCACTCAGTGTTATTTAGGGTACGCTATTATGCTTGTTCCCTCTTTTTGAAAGCACCCCCTATATATCTGAGAACTGCCAACATTTCCGAACCCCTCTTTCGCGGGCTTTTCGCAGGATTTTCCTGCCTTGGAGACCCCCCTAAATCATGAAAAATGCTCAATGTACCCCCCTAAATTCGAAATAATTTCTCAGGAGTCGAAAGAGATGAGAGAAAAAAAGAAAAAACACCAACCCCCTTTTTAAAGAAATCTCCAGGTGAAAAGCTAATACACCCTTTTTTTTTACAATTCTCGGGTCGGACTTTGTCGCACGAAAAGTACCCCTTTACCGGACATTTTGGTAACACGCATGGGGTCCGTTTGTTCTCGGCGTGAGGGGGGGGGGGGGGGGGGGGGGGCGGGAGCCAGACCCCTTCAGTTTGCGTCTAGCGTGTAGAACAGCTGACCGCTTCCGATAGGAGCAGAACTTCACTATTATTGCTCTCGGCTTTTTCTTCCTGGTTGTAGCGCCATCCGCGGTAGTAGTAGTTGTTGCATCTCCGCTCTTCGACGAGCTGCTTTGCATCCTGGATGAGACACGATGAGATCTATCAATCTCCTCGCACTCAAGGCTGCAGATCTGACCATCCGTATTCTCATCTGTGTTTTCAGGAATGCCGTAGAATTTTAAGCAGTTTCTTCTTGAATACTGTTCCATGTCATTCACAGAAGGTTGGAGGTTGTTGAGAGTTGTTGCTTGGGTGGAGATCGTGTTATTCAATTGCTCGATTTCCTTTTCTTAATTGGCCTGGACGTTGGCTTCTAAGTCCATTATTCTTCCATCGTTGATCTCTAGTCGTTTTGTTGTAGCAGTATTACTTTCCTCCAATCCCTCAATCCGCTCAAATAACTTTTTCAATTGTCTGTCGATTGCCTTTTCCACTGCTGAATCAATTGCTTTGAAAAAGTCGTTGCTTTTTAGGTAATCCTGCATGCACTGCTTGAATGATCGTGGTCTCAACCTTTTGATCTTTTTGTTCTAATTTGGCTTTAGCTTTCGATCTGGTTGTGGCGAGGGGGCTCGCCATTTTGAAAGTATGATGGCAATATTATTTAAAAAATGTTTGATTTACTGATTATAAGTCTATTTGGTATATCGTATTGAATTTACAGCATTAAATAACTTTGGTCATGGTCGTACAATAATGTTAAGAAGTTGTTTACATAACTGTTATGGCTAGGGAATAGAATGACATTGTAATACCTGCAACAAACGAAGCTTGGGTGTCCTCGTTAGATCCTCAGTATGATTATGGGAGGTGGGTTCTTTTTTAAGAGCACCGTGTTGTATAAAGTAAACTATGTATCTACCTCAATAATTCCAGACATATATCTGTAGCATGTACAAAGTAAAATCATTAGGTCTACAGATCATGAAAGGTTTTCTAACCTTGAAGTTAGACCACACTGACACCTTCCAATCTTTTAATTCGCTTGTACATTGCACCACCTCTAACCTCACCATCCAACCAAACCCCCTCTCTCTCTCTCTCTCTCCCTCTCTCTGTATAATTATACAGAACAAATAATTCAATTCGCATAATCATTTATTAGAAATGATGATTAAAACAATAGAAATTAAAATTCTTGAGGGTTTACTTCTTTACTGTGACCGGTTTCATCAGAAAATTAGAATAATCGAATATATAATCTTTCCTTTATATCCACTTTAACAAAAAAAGGATTTTATTATACTCTTCTGTATCTTCCACTATTATTATAAATATCCCTTTTTGAGATAACTTTTACTCCCCCTCACATCTCGGCCCTCTCGTTATACATATATCTATCATTCTATCTATCTATCTATCTATCTATCACTATATGTATATTTCTGTATATTTAATATCTCTTCCTTTTCTTTTCACATCTTGAATCTGCTGACCTTTCAGTCAAAATGTAATGTGATCCGGGAGCTAATTCAATAAATTTACCTGGTAAAATTGTACTACGATTAGTAATGCTTTGCGATCTTTCTTGACATCGTGATCAAATCCTCAAATCAGATCTGAATAGTTCATGTTACCAATCAATTACGAGGCCTAGATGTGATTTAATTTTGTAATTACTTCAATATGAATATATTTGACTCATTTTCACACCGGAATGCAGCCTTGAATGACATAATTTCTAATGAATAAACTTTTTGTTGTTGATAGATAAATAAGTACTTGTTTCTAAATTGTTTCTTGATTTTCTTTAAACGGAATAATAAAGGATTGACCGCTCGATCATTTCATTTCACATACGTGCATTTATAGCATAGTGCGGGGCCATGCATAGGCCTATCGTCATTTTATCAGCCTATACGCGGATTTTGCATTTTGTAATACATAGCACCAAATTTATGTTGATATATTTAAACTTGTCAATTTCAGTCGTGGTGTTTTTATTTGAAATTCCGTGTAATTTGCTTAATTTTGATAAACCTATAAGATTTAATTGTTTTTAAAGTGATATTTAAGATTTCGCCTCGAGATTTTTTATGGAAATGATTTCGGCGCCAACTTTTCTTTCTTGTCCAATATATACCATACTAGACCGAATTTTTCTGTCTCTTTCGTTCGTTAGCCTCTGATTTGG
Source organism: Strongylocentrotus droebachiensis (assembly GCA_035222895.1). NCBI lineage: Eukaryota > Metazoa > Echinodermata > Echinoidea > Camarodonta > Strongylocentrotidae > Strongylocentrotus > Strongylocentrotus droebachiensis. The sequence goes on from JAVYIG010002109.1 coordinate 224,205, forward strand.
GTAAGAGAGAGCCGACCTTACCCAAATCAGAGGCTAACGAACGAAAGAGACAGAAAAATTCGGTCTAATACCATACATGAATATCAGCAGAGAAATTATGCTTCAATTATAATAAAAAGGCCTCATATTCATAAGAATGAAATCATAGCTAATTATATGGCTAGCTATATTAATACGCGGCCTGCATTTGAACTTGGGACTACAAATTTGAAATCAAGATAATAGATTATATAACTAGCCCATTTTTCGGGTATACGTGGCAACAATTTGGGAAAATGGGCACAACAGAATGTGGCTGAAACGAAGAAAAACATATTCTTCTAACCCACTCGACTCCATCGGTCACCTTGACCGCACGTACCCCCTCCCCCCCATCATCATCCGGCCCCCACTCCCCAAATTCGGCGGATCTAAAGGTGACGATAGCAGTATCGAAAAAAACTCTTGGAAAATGGCTGGAATTCAAAGATTGGTGACTGCAGAGCACTTGAGATCAAATCTAAGGGTATGAATTATATAAGCATATGATATTTAAAGAATCCTTCAAGGTGGCAACTTAAATTTTAACAATGTTAAACCATTTGTTTCCGTGGTTGGTATGAAGATATGGTCGAATGTGTCTGAAGCATTGCCCCACATGTAGGAAATTATGTTTGCTCTCGTCTAATGTAGCTAGCTAGGCCTAGTTCCAGAGAACATCCCCGCCTAGCCCTAGCGCGCCTTCGCCGTGCAGCGGCGCGCCGCGGGGATCTATCATCTAGGGCAGCACTAGCACTAGCACTGCAACTCGGATCCAAGCAAAGTATAGCTCAAGTGGTCATTGCTAATGTGTATTGGCTAGCCTTAAGGGCTCTCTCGAAATGTTTTTTTAATGATATTGTTCGAGAGAGCCTTAACTTGCTCCCATACCCCTGCACGGAGAGGAAGGTAAACAACATCAAAAATGTGTCCAAAATCACACTTTCCCGGACCCGACCAATATTGGACAGTGGCTTTGATAAATTTTGTCGTAGTTTTGGTCTTAATTACCGCCTTAATTTCAAAATCGGATCTGAAAATAACAAAATAAGAGCAATTTTCTTACCAGACCGAGACAGCTCAGCTCCCTTTTCTGAGTTTTCACGTGTAACGTGTGAATTTCACGATGTCTACACAATGGTGATGACCTCTGACTGGCACTTCCGTAATTGTGTGTGGTGGTCAATGTGAGGTGTGCGCCTAACAAGCGACTCTCCCAGCTCTCCTGACTTTTCCTAGAATTTCACAATCTCTGCACTTTATTTCGCATTACAAGTTTTTCAGAAGCATTATTATGCTACCAGGATACTACTAGACACTTTTGGTGATATTTTATGCAGTTATAATCGATATTTTGATCGATTTTTCTTTAACTTTTTGTTGGCTAACTGTCTGGTCATAATTGACCACAGTACATGCCCATAGCTATAGTACATCGACACCAAAGCCCTTCATGTTCACTTGTCATTGACATTGTATACTTTTGTGCTTGCTCTACAAGGTATTGTACTGGCTCTAGTTTTTTGTGGGGAATCTTCTAGTCATTGACATTCTACTTTTGTGACTATTGTACTGACTCTAATCTCTGCATCAATGGGGGCTTTCATGTGCCTCATTCTACTTTTATGTGCTTTTAAACTTCATGAAAGTACACATTATGCACAGACACTGCAAAGTGTTAGAACTGGCTGTAAACTGCATCATGTGAAATACTTCACTTCTCGGATCCTGTACTACTCTAACTCATCGTCAACCTTTCAGTTCGATCTCCTGGTGTTTGGTGATATCAGCCCCAATCCAGGGCCTGAAAACCTTACTAATTATGTTGCATCTTCATCTGCTTCCTACGATCGAGATGACCTTCTACGTCTACGACCTGATGTTTGTAACTATGCTAACTCTTGTCATCATATCCTTCCATCTACCCTCCTGCATATTAAACAACTTGGGATTCATAGGAAACCATGTAGGAGACAACCTGCTCACCGAGGCAGGAAAGGGGGTTGTCGGAGGAGAAAATCCCCTTCGTTTTCGACCTTGCAGTCGAGTATTCCTGATCGCCAACGTCTACGTTTTGCTGTGTGGAATGCCCACTCCATTAATTCTAGAAACAAGTCTGCTGCTCTATGTGACTTTGTTATCAGTCATCGATTGGATATCATGGCCTTGACTGAAACGTGGTTAACTGGTGATCATCGTGATTCCCGCACTCTAGCTGATATAAATAACACGCTGCCTAACTATTCATTCCATCATTCACCACGCTGCCACTCTAGAGCTGGTGGTGTTGGAGTTCTTCTTCGAAATGGGGTCAAGATGAAAGTCAACGATGGTCCAACTTATCAATCATTTGAGCATATGGATATGAACATTTGCTCCATGGCCACCTCTTTTCGTCTGGTGGTCATCTATCGCCCGCCTCCAAATAAGAAGAATAAACTTACAATCGCAAAGTTCCTGGATGATTTTGGGAGCTTTGTTGAATCGCTTCTGTCTCATCCTTGCAAATTTGTTCTGGCTGGTGATTTCAATGTTCACTGGGACTCTACAGAAAACTCTGAAGCTGTTTCCTTCAGTGATCTGGTGACTGCTCCAGGGTTCAAGCAACACATTACTGTGCCTACCCACAATGCCGGACATATATTAGATCTTTTAATTACTGACTGTGATGACACTTTCGTTTCTGCCGTCACAGTCCTTAAAGAACTTCCGTCTGACCATGCGGTCGTGAAATGCCTCATCGACATTGCCCATCCTCCTCCTATGAAGAAAACTGTGTGTTATCGCAAGTTACGTTCTGTGGATATGTCTTCTTTTAAATTTGACATTAAAAACTCTTCTCTTGCAACGTGTCCTGAAAATGACCTGGATTCGCTTGTTGTTCAGTACAACAACATTCTCCATGGTATTCTTGACCACCATGCGCCTAAAAAAGAGAAGACTATTGTTGTTCGCCCACATTCCCCGTGGTTCTCGGATTCTCTTCGTAAAGAAAAACAGGAAAAGAGACGATTTGAGCGGAAGTGGCGAAAGTCTGGTCTTACCGTCGACAAGGACATTTATACCCAACAGTGTAAGATATATCATGACCTCTTGTCCAACGCCAAATTAAGCTATCATATTAATGAGATTTCCCAGTGTGACGAACACAGCCTGTTTCGTGTAATTGATAAACTTTGCCATGGTAACCAGGTTCCTAAGCTCCCACAGCATGAAGATCCAAAAGATCTGGCGGACAAGTTTGCGGACTTTTTCGACGACAAGATAAGAACCTTGGGAGACAGAATTGATGCTACACAGCTGCCTCCACTCTCTGTAGAATTGCTTGAAGTCTGCCAATCTACCTTTACTGATTTTGACATCTCGACTCCTGTGGACGTTTTGAAATTAATCAAACAGACTTCTAAGACATCCTGTGAACTTGATCCTCTTCCATCGTCTGTTTTCACGGGATGCATCGATGAACTTGTTCCTACCCTGACAAAGATTATCAACCAATCTTTGTCGTCTGGCTACTTCCCTGCACATTTCAAGGAAGCTTCGGTCCGACCTTTGTTGAAGAAACCACATTTAGACGCAGAGGTCTTTAGTAACTACCGCCCTATTTCCAGACTTTCATTTGTATCAAAGCTCATTGAGAGGGCGGTAGTCAGCCAAATTCAAAATTATCTAAATGAGAATAATCTGTATAGTTCTGCTCAATCTGCATATAGAGCTTTTCACAGCACAGAGACAGCTCTTGTTCGTGTCCAAAATGATATCTTGTGTGCTCTCGATAAGAAACAAGAAACAATATTAGTGCTTTTAGATTTTTCTTCTGCGTTTGAAACAATTGATCGTCATTGTCTTGTACAACGATTATCCTCACGGTTTGGGATAAGTGGAACTGCTTTGCAGTGGTTCATATCTTATTTGACTGGTCGTTCTCAGTCTGTTTCAATTAATTCTGTCTCCTCGAAGAAACACAATATGTGGTGCGGGGTCCCACAGGGCTCTGTCGCCGGCCCGTTACTTTTTATTATGTTTACGTCTCCCTTGCAAGATATCATATTGGCTCACAATATATCATGTATGACATATGCAGACGACGTGCAATTGTACCTAACATTTGATTCTGGAAATCGCTCTTCTTCTGTTCAGAAGATGGAAAATTGCTTAAAGGATGTTAGAACCTGGGCATTTCAGAATAAGCTTTCTCTTAATGACTCTAAAACCGAATTTCTTCATTTTCATTCCAAGTTTTGTTCTCATGTCCCACAAATCAGTTTACGAATTGGGCAGTCTGTAATTAAGCCATCCGTTATGGCCCGTAATCTTGGTGTTGTTATGGATTCTTCCCTTACTTTGTCTAAAAATGTTGATGCCATTTGTAAATCTGCTTTTGTAGCTATAAGGAAAATAGGGAAAATTTGTAGGTTTCTCGACCAGAATACAGCCCATCGTCTTATCCATGCTTTCGTCACATCTAGGCTAGATTGTTGCAATTCCCTTCTCTTTGGTCTTCCTGCAAAAATAACCTCAAAGCTCCAGCGTATCCAAAACACAGCAGCTCGTCTTGTTTCTTGTGTTCCTCGTACTTCTCACATTACCCCTGTTCTTCAAAAACTTCACTGGCTTCCTATCACTTCTCGCATTACCTACAAAATCCTCCTCCTTACTTTCAAGACTTATCATGGTTTTGCTCCTTCATATCTTTCTGAACTCCTTCCTCGATACACTCCTGTCCGGACTTTGCGATCTGCTTCTCAATCTCTCCTCTCTCGGTCTCACACTATTTCATACAAACAGTACGGTCAACGTTCTTTCGTTTATGCAGCTGCTTTTCTTTGGAACAATCTCCCCCTTCAAATTCGCAATGCTAGCTCTGTAAATTCTTTTAAAACAATGCTAAAAACACATCTCTTTAAGTCTTGTTCCTGAATAGCTCTTTTGACCTTTTGCCTTTTAATATATTTTGTGTAGATTACTGTAGAGCCGGAGCGGAATATAACTTATCTTACTGGGCCTAAATCTTAACTACCATATAAACGACTAGAATAAGGATTAGTCCTACCATAAACTGCAGAACTAACTGTACTCGAAGCTGTACCGTCGAAGCTCGAAGCTATACCGACGCGTGGAGCTCCACTAGACGCTAGTAGAAGTAGTAGACAGAAGACAGTAGACAGTAGACAGACGAGACGAGCAATCAACAATGTTTGTACTTGTCGCGTGCAATCTCAGGTCCAATCTGATGTTCCCAGTAATAAACACGCCCGCGGAAACTACCGCGGGTGTCGCCTAATGCGGGACTTACGCGCATATGCCGCCAGAGCCGTAGTGGCTAAGGCTGAACCACTACATTATTCCCCACTTAATGAGTTTAAAGCCCAACTTAAAACTAAACTAAAACTAACTTAAAACTACTCCCGTACCGCAGTGCGGGGTCACGCCGTTCCCGCTGGCGGATGGGTCAAGGACCCTCCCTGCCAGCACCGGTGAAGTCTTGGCCTTTCCAGAGGGCGGGCGCCTTTATCATACCTGAAAATATACTGTATTCCAAAATTTGGTACCGGAAATATTATGAAAAATACATGTGTATAGAGACCCAATCCCATAGCCATAATAGTTTCCATTCTGGTTACAAACAGAAATATACCAGTTAACCCTTACCGTGCCGGTGTCACGTGTAAATGACAAAGAATAGCAGTCCTGGCACGGGCGTAAGGGATTAACCGGGGCATTACAGTCATAAAGAAACAGAAATATACCAGTTAACCCTTACCGTGCCGGTTATACATAATGACAAATTGCAAAACGTCTTGGCACGGGCATAAGGGATTAACCGGGGCATTACATTAAATTCCCAAGGTGACCGAGCATGAGAGTGAGTGATCAACATAAACGATGAATGGCAATAAGTGTGCAGAAAAGGGGAAGAGCCCAATGGCTCCCCATTCCCCAAGTGCAGTTTGGATGGTACAATGTCCAGAAACTGGGCAGTCCCACATGAGAGCCAAACGGCTCCCTACAGGCAGTCCAAACGGTGCATATAAGAAGTATTAGAAGGATAAAAGCAGATCACTGAAATCAGATGGAAAATGATATAGAAGGTTAAAACACTTCAACAAAATAAGATTACATTCTCTGGGCCACTCGGCCCCCGGGGGCACAATAGCCACTGCCGGCAAGTTCCTGATATCATTTAGGGCACCCAGGCCCACAACACCATCAAGCAGATCCAGAGGAATTACTCCCCCAAAACATAATCATATTCTGTAAACAAAAGTGAACTAAAATATATATAACAAACATGTTCTTTCCCCCGATCAAACATGATCCGAGGAATCCAAAATGGAACCGGCACCATGTCCTTGCGGACGAGCCGTTGTGAATGGCTTTGATAGTGAACCATAATATATATTTAAGACAAATATGTTATTTTCCCCGATCAAACACGATCCAAGGAATCCAAAATGGGAGCCTGTGGGTGGGCTGGAAAAGGGAAAGGTCCTTACTCTGGAGCCCTGGACTCCCAACAACCCTACATCTCACCCGCTTCCCACTAGAAGGGGGCACCACGGTCGTCCTAGCGACACAAACTCCCTGGATACAGGCTGCCCTGGAATCCGTTCCATAGTACATATGTACCTCCTCCCCCCCGACAATAACATTAACTACCTGGACAAAGGGACCGACCGAAGAGTCAGGCGGGTCACTAACATTATTTACCTTGACAAAGGGACCGACCGAAGAGTCAGGCGGGTCACTAACATTATTTACCTTGACAAAGGGACCGACCGAAGAGTCAGGCGGGTCACTAACATTATTTACCTTGTCCAAGGGACCAACCGAAGAGTCAGGCGGGTCACTAACATTATTTACTTTGTCCAAGGGACCGACCGAAGAGTCAGGCGGGTCACTAACATTATTTACACTAGTATTCACTGATTGTAGGCCTCTTGGTTTCCAGATCGGAGATCGGCCTCGCTCTCCGACCCCTCCAGGTTTTCCGGAACTTCAGCCACGGGAGATAGAGAGCAGGCATGGGACAGCATAGAAACCTCCAAAGACTTAACAGTCTTCAAGACTTCCGCCAACATACTATCCATGTTGTCCATGCGTGTCCTCAAACTGGAGAGTTCTTTCTTCACTCCACTCATGTCCACCTTCAGACTGCCTATGTCCTTCCCTTGAACCTCAAGAAGGGTGCTGACATTCCCCCGGTCCGCCGCCGGAGCCGGACGGGGAACATCTCGACCTGTGGAAACTGTTGGGGAACGATAGGGTTGCCTATGCCGATAAATCCCCGGCTCCTCAACTGTATCATAACTGTCCTTCCCCCGGTCCTCCACAGGAGCCGGACGGGGAACATCTCGACCTGTGGAAACTGTTGGGGAACGATAGGGTTGCCTATACCGATAAATTCCCGGCTCCTCAACTGTATCATAACTCTCTGCCTCCTGATTGTACAGGCAAGTCTGCTGCACCTGCTGCCGAGGAGCTGGATATAAACGGCGGGGCTCGCTCCCGTACACAACACGCTGAGTGTGTTGTGCCCACCGGATGGCCTCCAGGGCCTCTTCAACGGACTTCGGGCGTTTATTCAGAGCGGTCAAACCCGCCGCCTTATCCGTACAACCCTGGCATAGCTGCAATACCATCTGAGTGCCGTCACCCCTTTGGTCAGACCCAAAAGCTTCACAAAACAAAGCCTGGAGCCGGTCGGACCACCCAAGGAGGGACTCCTCCGGGAGTTGGCGAGCCGTCCAAAACTCGGCTATGGCCTCCTCCGGAAATCGGGTAGCCCCAAACCGACGCCCCATCGCTGTCAACATCGGGTAATACGACTCAGTGCCCATATCCCGAAGATTGGAAAAACAATCCAACGCAGACCCTTCCAGACACCAGCCCAGAGCATCCAAACACTCCCTCGGACTCCAGTGGCACGACGCCGCATAGCTCGTGAATTTCCTGAGAAAGGAATGCCAACTAGTCCTCCCATCAAAACTAATCGACCTCGGCAGACGGGGGGGCCAATCGTGGCGCCCCTGCGGCCTGTAATCCCCCTGACCCCCTGGTGGGGATTCCCTAGAAGAGGGATATACATAACTATCACGTGGGGGCACCCCGGAATACGGACCAGAATTGGTAGGAGGGGATTCCCTAGAAGAAGGATATACATAACTATCACGTGGGGGGACCCCGGAAAACGGACCAGAATTGGTAGGAGGGGATCCCCTAGAAGGGGGATAACCATAATTACTCTGTGGGGGTTCCCTGGAAGGTAGAGTCCTATCTTCCCTAAGCCAGTAGTCGGCGGAGGGCTCGGCTGGGGAGGGCTCGGCCGGTTGCGGCGAGCTCCTAACCTGTGATTCAGCCGCCGACCCGGCTATAGGCCCAGCTGGGCCTCCACCCGAAGGCGGGGGGTACACTGTATGTTTATAGGGAACAGGATCCGGACTTGGGGCTCGGGACTCGGGACTCGGGACCGACTGGGTTTGCTCAGTCCCCACCCCCTCCCTCTGTGCCTGCTCAGTCCGATCCGCCTTCCTATAAGGCTCAAAATCAAATAGATGCAACAGGTCCTTAGCTTCATGGAGACGAGGACACTGCAAAAATAACTCCTCCGTCAAGCTCCCACACTGCTCCCTCCACGTAAGAATCTTGTGGGACTTAGTTCTATCCACAACGGCCAGTAAGGCCTCTTCAGTCCCATAATTCACCTTAACCTTCTCTGTGGCCATAACCAGCTGTAAATCAGCAACGATTAAATAGCCAAATGATAAAATTAAATACACAAACAATCCTTCCTTCTCGCTTACTTAATACTTAGTTTCCTAATAGCTTACTAAGTACCCGACAGGAAAATACTGAACCCTAAACCTCACCGAAAAACACCGCGGAATTATCTCCACGGTGAACAGTTTCAGCGAGCGGGCCAAAACTAAACCCTACTAAGTAACACTAAAGGACTACACTTAAACCGGCAACATACCTCACCGAAAAACACCGCGGAACTATCTCCACGGTATAATGCTCGGCGAGATGGCCGTAGTCTACAATATTAGTAATGATGAAATGAAGATGAAATTAAATACCACCCACGATTTAACCCCAAATCCACAGATATACAAAACAAGACTGACAGTCCAAAATCCCACTTAGGTACCTACCCAATCCTTCCTTCTTGCTTACTTACTAACGTACGTAGTTCCTTCAAGGAAAATACTTCTTGCTTACTTACTTAGTTTCTTACTTAGTTTCTTACAGGAAAGACCTATTGCCTACTTAATAACTTACTTAGTTTCTTTCATAATCTTACTTAGTTTCTTACTAAAAAATTCCTACTTAAACAACCCTATACCCATAGTATACCTCACCGAAAAACACCGTGGAATTATCTCCACGGTAATAATACTTCGGCGAGAGGGTTGAAACTAATTTAATGACTCCTACTCACTACTAATACTCTACTCCTACTTAAACAACCCTATACCCATAGTATACCTCACCGAAAAACACCGTGGAATTATCTCCACGGTAATAATACTTCAGCGAGAGGGCTGAAACTAGTCTAATTAGAGCCTACTAAGTTCTACTTAAACGACCCTATACCTCACCGAAAAAGAACACCGTGGAATTATCTCCACAGTATAAAACTCTGGCGAGAGGATCACAACTACAAAAAACGGCTGTACAACCAGTCTAGTGAGTAGAAAAAAGTGGGCAAATTTAAGTACAAAAAAATGACCGGAACCGATGCCAAAAATCGAAATACGGCCGGAAAAATACCAACGAGTCCCTAAAAAACTATCCTACAACCCCAAGCAGACAAGAAATGAAAAACTAAGAGCTTATAAGGCTCTACGAAAAAAGTTCCAAAAATAAAAAAATCCTTCAACACACACGTGAACGTATTCAAGATGGCGGCACGGACATGTGTGCGACCACAAAAAATTATCCCCAAAACACGGAAATGAGTACCCAAAAATCGGAATACAGCACTAAAAATACCCTACGAGTCCCTAAACTACTAATCTACAGCAATAACCAACTACAAACGGGGAATAAACAAGCTTACAAGGCCCCACGAATTAATTTACCAAAATTGAAAATCCCTTAAGTACACGAGTGAATGAAAACAAGATGGCGTCACCCACACGTGTGCTACAAAAAAAATATCTCGCGCAAGTCCGAAAAGAACGATCACGCCATTGTAGTGCCGGAGCGGAATATAACTTATCTTACTGGGCCTAAATCTTAACTACCATATAAACGACTAGAATAAGGATTAGTCCTACCATAAACTGCAGAACTAACTGTAGATCTACTCGAAGCTGTACCGTCGAAGCTCGAAGCTATACCGACGCGTGGAGCTCCACTAGACGCTAGTAGAAGTAGTAGACAGAAGACAGTAGACAGACGAGACGAGCAATCAACAATGTTTGTACTTGTCGCGTGCAATCTCAGGTCCAATCTGATGTTCCCAGTAATAAACACGCCCGCGGAAACTACCGCGGGTGTCGCCTAATGCGGGACTTACGCGCATATGCCGCCAGAGCCGTAGTGGCTAAGGCTGAACCACTACATTACCGTAGGATACTATTAATTTAAGAACTATTTGTATTTTGGTTGTAAGTGATTTGTAATTATGTACATGTATTATTTTCATTTGCAAAGTTTAATGGTAATTTAAATTGATATAATTTGTAATGCAAATTCTGTTTCCTTTACTTATCAGCTATTTTCTTCTAAACCGCTTAGAGGCAATTTTGCAATTTGCGGTATACAAATATCTTATTATTATTATTTATTATTATTAAATTGTGCTGCTTCCGTATAATGCGCTGTATGAGTGTTATTCAGCGCATTATACGGAAGCAGCACATTTACGAAGTGCCAGTCAGAGGTCATCACCATTGTGTAGAGGAAGACAAATTGTTTTTAAAGGGACTTTGTAACATTGTTCAGATGAGAGATAGTGGTGCTAAGGTAGTGACTTCAATGCAAGATGTACAATTAAAGATAATCTGAAAATTTCAGCGAAAACGGACCATTATTCATGGTACAAATTGGGAAAAACTGATCCGATCGATTCCTTAATTCTCCCAACTATATTATTACAATTTAATTACATTTTAGGTGAATGGAAATCTCACAAAGCAATAAAATGGCTCTACATTCCATTCCAGACATTTAAGTGTTGACAGATTTTTTATAGCCTGTTTTTATGTCTTTTTTTCATGGAAAAACGGTTGGGAAAAATTCAAAAATGGTTAGGAGAATTTAGATTCAGAAGCGCCGCACATCGACGCCCGTTCGAAAACCTGTTGAACTTTGTTAAAAATCTTCATATTGCGTGGATTAATTTCGGATTTGGGGCATCGTAGTTGGATAATCCATACATACAAACATAATTTTACGTGTTTTGCATCCTGATTCAACAGATTTGTGAGTATTTGAGTATTCATTGGAAACTTGTGCTCTGGAGTCTCTTGCCTCAGAAGTAGTCCCTTGCCTCAGAAGTAGTCCCTGGAACTTGGAAGTGCTCTGGAGTCTTGACTTTTGGTGTGCACTACATTTGCTGGAAGCCGTGGAAGGCTGTTTAATTTTGGAAGAGAACATTAATCAAAACCAACTCAAAGACGTTATGCCTTATGGGTCATGGCCATAGCTAGGCTAAGTTACTAAGTAGGAGCAAGAAGTCGAAAGAGATCAATTTGAAGCCTGAGCTTGAGGAATTTTAGGGAAATTTCATAGTATTTATTTATAGTTTACCCTAGTTTATAACTCAAGTTCATACTTCAGAATCCAAAAGAATCTATATAGAACCTTAAAGTGCAATCCAACCCAATGAGTCCATCTGTGTGAAAGCAGAAAAATAAGAGAAGCGAATTGAAGAAATAAATAATAAGAAAGTTATGAATGTTTCAGATATGTTTATGAGATTTAATCAGATCAATAAATCTATGGGAATCTCAAATCAGCAATTTGGTCAGTGAATTGTGATATATTCACAATCAATTCTTCTCTTTGTCAGATGCTAAGGTATCAATAATCTAACCTTTTCTCAGGCTATCCATCATGGGACAATATTCTATATAAATAGCAATCATATTATTACAGGTTCTCAAAAAGAATTGACTGTATAGTCATTTTGTGTGTTTGAACAAATGGGAGAGTTGGTTGGCCCTACATCACAGTGCATAATACTGATTTAGCCAATTTGGAATTTCCAAATGTTAAGTGATTTAACTTTCAAAATTCATAACATTTTGATATTGTTTGCCCAATTTCATTCAAACTTTCATCAATCTGCTTCTTCAATGTTTCTGCTTTCTTTTAAAGCAACTTTCTATTAGCATTTGATTTTTATGCCTCCGCCACCGAAGGTGGTGCCGGAGGCATCATGTTTTCGGGTTGTCCGTCCGTACGTCCGTCCGTCCGTCCGTACGTCCGTACGTCCGTCCGTCCGTCCCGTTTGACCGTTATCACAATATCTCAAGAACCATTTAAGATTTAAACTTAAGACTCGGGAATAGTATTTATCACCATAGGAAGACGATCTGATTAGATTTTGGAGTACGTAGGTCAAAGGTCACAGGTCACAGAGGTCAACTTATGAGATTCCTTGTATTGAGTTTGTTAGCGCGATATCTCAAGAACCATTTGAGATTTAAACTTCAAACTTAAGGATAGTATGTATCACCATAGGAAGACGATCTGATTAGATTTTGGAGCACGTATGTCAAAGGTCAAGGGTCACAGAGGTCAACTTATGAAATTCCATACATTGAGATTGTTATCATGATATCTCAAGAACCACTGGAGATTTAAACTTCAAACTTAGTGATAGTGTGTATCACTATAGGAAAACAATCTGATTACATTTTGGAGCACGTAGGTCAAAGGTCAAGGGTCATAGAGGTCAACTTATGAAATTCCATACATTGAGATTGTTATCATGATATCTCAAGAACCACTGGAGATGTAAAAACTTCAAACTTAAGGATAGTATGTATCACCATAGGAAGACGATCTGATTAGATTTTGGAGCACGTAGGTCAAAGGTCAAGGGTCACAGAGGTCAACGTATGAAATTCCATACATTGAGATTGTTATCATAATATCTCAAGAACCACTGGAGATTTAAACTTCAAACTTAATGATAGTGTGTATCACCATAGGAAGACAATCTGATTAGATTTTGGAGCACGTAGGTCAAAGGTCAAAGGCCACAGCGCACATTATGAATGCAAAAACAGCTTGTGATCGCGTTATCTCAAGAACCGATTGATGGATTCATGCCAAAATTAGGTCATGTTTGTTACTTGCAGAGCCAATGAACTGAGTAGATTCTTGGTTCATAAGGTCAAAGGTCAAAGGTCATGGGCCCATTATGTATGCAAAAATAGCTTGTGAACGCATTCTCATTGGACAGATGGATTACTATTTAACTCAGAACATCTTGCAGAGCCAATGAACTGAGTAGATTTTATGGTCATGAGGTCAAAGATCAAAGGGTCATATATGTATATGAGAAATTGCTTGTAATCACAATATTCTGAGAACCTGTCAATGGATTACCATTGAACGTGAATTCAATTTTTTTTTTCTGTTTTGGTTTGTAAAATTGCTCTATAACGGAGGCATCATTTTCGACTGCGCGCAGTCGAATTCCATCTAGTTCTTTAATCATTTAGTATTTTAGTTGTAGTGTGCATGCTGCTATAAGCTTGCCAGTGGCCTTGTACATGTAGGTCTCCATCAGTTTAGCTCTCAAGATCATAAAGACTCTCTATTGATCTATTAGGTTCAAATTTATTTTGAATATTCACGAGTTCATGAAATCAGTTTGATATGCCAAGAATGTAAGCAATGTATGCAATCATGATCAAATCTGGGCTATATTTAATTTCAGATTTGGTCAGGTGACTCCACTTGATGAGTGAATGGCTGTGTGGTAGCAAACTTTAATATTAATATCATTCTTATTAATGTTTAATTCAAACTCAATGCATAATATCTTGATTACAGTGCCTCCAGGTTGCTTCATCATGGAGAGCGTTCCAAAGCTTTCGCAAGAGGTATGATTGATATTATTTAGGGTAACTTATATTCTGTATTTATTATAGCCTGGTCAGACTCGCCACCTTCAGATGCATGAGCCATGTGTATATTTACATTTACTATTGCTCAATGATAAGAAATTGTATATGCATCAAACTTTCTGGTATTTCATGAAGTTTTTCACTGTTACAACGGCTGTTGTTAGCATTTTTCAGAAGTAACTTTTCACTAAATATACTGGTTTTACAGCTATTGTCTTGTAGATAAATCATTTTGCTGAAGGAATACAAAGTGTATAATATCGAGACCCCAAAGTATATTTTGAAAGTCTTGTTATCAAGGTAACAGACTGCTGGTCACTGTTTTACTGAAATTAAGGATTTTAAAAATATGAATTTGATGCCTGTATTGCATTACTTTTTTTTAGTTGTCTTTCTCGGGGGTGCTACCAAAGAGCCTGATTGGCAATAATTACACATATTTGTTTGAACGCTTCTTGTTAAAGAAAGATATATTTAGATTGTATCCAAACTTTGCAAGAATCGTGTAATACCATTCAATTTATAAGCCAACATCATGGATTAGTTTTCATCCCCCTCCCTAGCCTCCTCAATTTTGTACATGTACTCGGATTTACTCGATCACAGATACAAGTAGGGCCTATTCTTTGTCATTCAGCATTTATCCTTGTATATTTTCAAATACTTAACCTGACATTCGTTTAATATTACAGCTCAACTTCTTCAGACTACATCCAAGACAGCATTGTCCCCACAATGCATTTCCAGCACAGCCTTCCGCGTCTCCCCATTCCAAAGCTCTCGGATACCTGTCGTCGTTACCTTAAATCACAGGAGCCAGTGCTTACACCTGAAGTATATGCTGCCACCAAAAAGATTGTTCAGGACTTTGAAAAAGGAGAGGGCAATTGTAAGGAAAGCATATTCTTTTTTTTTCCTATTAATGCTTCTTTTTTTACAAGTTATTCTTTTTTTGTTACATGAAGATGCATTGCTATCATTTTCGGGTACCATTTAAAATATAATTTTCTTTTAAAAGCTGAATGTTTGTATTTGTAAGGACCAGTTTTACATTCAATCTGCATGCATTATTGAGCTGAATCCAATTTCTGCAATTCCAGTGCATCTGATCAAAATATTCAAGTACTTGTATGTATTGGAAAATGAATATATATATGTATTTTAGATTGAATAGGAATGTTTTCTTTTCACTTAAATAATCCTTATAATTTATTACATTTATCAAGTATTTACTTCACTAATGAATTACTACATTAATAGATGTTTCGTATGACTGACACAAGTTTTTTGTTAAATGTATGTAGTTAGAAAAATGAAAGGTCTTAAATTTAAAAACTTTCTCATGTATGACCATAAGCATGTAAGTTGTACATGTATTTAATATTAAGCAGAAATACATTTTGATTCCATTACTGGATATGTTTCATGTGCGTAGGTGATATTTTAGTCTAACTTAGTAAATCTTTTTCTCTTTCCTTTTCTCCTTAGCTTTGAACAGTCAACTCATAGCACAGAATAAGAGAAACAAGCACACAAGCTACATTTCTGGTAAATATTGAAAACTTGAATGAATGAAGGATTTCTGTTTGATTTTTCTGAATATCATGTCTTTCTTTTGTTTTATGCCATAGAAATGCCTCATTTTTGTTCTTGAATGGTATAAAGCTACAAAACATCATCTGAGTAGCTGCGAAAATTTTGATTGGCGCATTTGCTTTAATGACCAAATGTCACAAAATTATTTTTTCATGCCTGAAGCGGCTATTGATCATAATTAAACAATCCATACAAGAAAATTATGCTGTTGTCATAAAATATAAACGATGTATCTTAAATTTGTGTAAATAATTTTGTTGTTGAAGGTCCCTGGTTTGACATGTACCTGGAATCGAGGGCGTCAATAGTGCTCAACTTTAATCCATACATGGCATACAAGTTTGATGAAAGACCAGAGTATAATGACCAGGTGCGGTATATGTTTCTGTCAATTTATTTTGAGCTTTTATAAATAGGGCACATCAGAAAGAAATATTTGTATTTTATAATTATGAGAAGGAGAAATTAAAAGATTAAAAAGTTCTTTTGAGTGATCAGAATGTGTATCATTTGTACCTACATTTTATGGTAAACAGAAGATAACTATTAAATGGATGCAGAACTTTGATTAATTTAAACTACAACATTATGATGAAGACTCAGTCACCAATATTGAATTATAGCATACTTTGTCCGAGGTCTCGATTACGGCTCAAGTCTATGAAAAAGTATGTGATATACTAAATCAGATTGTATCCCACAGTTAAGCAGGTAAAATGAATACATGTAGTATGTACTATGCTGATGAACCTGTTTGTCATATTCTTTACAGCTCATCAGATCGTCAAATATTGTAGTCTCAGCAATGCGTTTGATGAAGACGATGAGAGAAGGCAAGCTAGAACCTGAAGTCTACCATCTCAACCCTAAGAAATCAGATACTGAAAGCTTCCGCAAGATTGCCAGGTAACTCCATAGTTCTTATACAGTGCATGGCTGATCGTCAACAAAACGGAGTTAAGTCTTTTGTCCACTCTGTTTGTTGCCATGGCAGCAGGCAGTGAAATCAAATTTGTTTAATCAAATTATGGAAATGCAAGCATTACTTTTTTAAACAAACAGAACTTTGTTATTCCTGGCTCATTTTTCCTGATTGAGGTATCATACGAAAGGGCAGAAAATGAACCTTCTAGAAATGTGGTTTTCTCTTTGAAATTCAGTACCGTTTTACTTCTTGGTACCCTCTCTTCAAATTGTTTTTAATCACTCATGCATGAAATATGAATCATATGAGTTGCATCAAATGAAAGAGGAGGATCTAAGCCTTACAAATATGTGTCATTTGTTAATTATAATTGTGATTAAGTTATGATAAAACATCAATAATTCTCGGTTTCGTTTTTCTGGGACACACTGTTAAGTACCGGTAGTCATTTTAGTTGTTTAAATTAAGCCCCTGTTATTTTCCCCCAAATTTTATAAAAGCAAAGAAAATTTAAAGAATCTGCCATGCTACAAACTTATAATATTTTAAAGAACAAACAAGGGTTTTTCCACAAAAAATATCTGTATATTCAGGTACTTGTCTCGATGTTAGAAAGAATATGAGAAGTTCTTGTCAATAAGCCTTTCTTGTTGTTGTTGCTATTAAAACCAGGTGGATGCCCCAGTCAATAGCTGCTTACTATGCCATCCTCAACAAAGCCTTTCCATTGGATATGAGCCAATACTTCAGACTATTCAACTCTACACGTGTTCCACAGATTGGTCGGGATGAACTGGTCACCGATGATAGTGGTCGTCACTTACTGGTAGTCAGGAACGGTCATTACTACACATTTGATGTTATTGATCAAGATGGTAAGTACCTATATATAAGTAAGTGCGAACTTAGGTTTATTGCGAGAGAACTCTGTAAATATAGATACATAATTTTAAGCCAATGACACTCTGAAGGACACAGTATATTATGTTTTTTACGTGGCTTCAGACATTTTACATTAACCTTCCAAACTAAAGGTTTTCAATATAGATTAAAATACTTAAATTTGCAAATATACCATATTGAGATTTGCAAATGATATCATATTTTTATGCCTCTGCTACAAAGTAGCCGGAGGCATTATGTTTTCTGGTTGTCCGTCCGTCCGTACGTCTGTATGTCCCGTTCTCGTGATCGCATTATCTTACGAACCGATTGATAGATTCCCTCTAAACTTGAGTCATGTATGTATCTTCCAAAGCCAATGAAGTGATTAGATTTTGGGGTGACGAAGTTGAAGGTCAAAGGTCACAGGGCTCGTTATGTATGCAAAAATAGCACGTGATCGCGTTCTCTTAAAGAACCGATAGATGGATTACCGCCAAACTTTGGTTATGTATGTATCTTGCAGAGCCAATGAACTGATTAGATTTTAGGGTCATGAGGTCAAAGGTCAAAAGTCATGGGGCTCATTTTGTATAAAAAAATAGCTTGTGATCGCATCATCATGAGAACCAATAGACAGATTACCATCAAACTCAAGACAAGTATATGTATTTTGCAGAGCCAATTTACTGATTAGATTTTAGGGACATGAGGTCAAAGGTTGTGTGGCTCATTATGTATGCCTATAAATAGCTTGTGAACGCATTATCCTTAGAACTGACAGATGGATTACAATCAAACTTGAATTTTTTAAATATTGCGGAGGCATCATTTTCAACTGCGCGCAGTCGAAGTTCCATCTTGTTTGCATCTATAGCACATGAAAGTGTACTGGTAGTTCCAAGCTGTTCAGGGAGAAATAGGTTGAACAGCTTCAATGCTAATGGGTTAATTAGTCATATTCATTTCAATTAAGAATTATTTCCTGTCACTGTTCTTTTAACATTGAATTAATGTGTATCTATGTGTACTTCTTCTTCCCTTCCCCCTCCCGCTTGTCAGGTAGCATTGTATCCCCAGCGGACATCCAGGCTAACCTGCAGTACATCCTGAACGACAACACACCCCGTCCCGACACCCCCGTAGGCTACCTCACTGCAGAGAACAGGGACGTCTGGGCCAACGTCAGGATGAAGATTGTAGATACCAGTGAGAACAATGCCCAGGTGATGAAGATGATGGACTCTGCTGTATTCTGTCTGTGTTTGGATGATACCAGTCCTGATGATGCTGAGGATATGACAAGGAATATGCTGTATGGGGATGCAGCATACAGGTGAGTTCTTCGATGCAGGTTAATAATAGATCAGATGATTATAACTTTTTTGTTAAACAGAGAAGAGGAAGATATTGAAAGTAATGCCTTTCCTGGTGCTGTATATGGTTTGTATACTGCCCCCCCCCCCCGAAAAAAAAATACAGTGGACGTTTGCCATAACAAAGTCTTTGAGACCACTATGATTATCTCTTTTTATCAAAACCTTTTTATCATAAGACTTGCAAATATAATTGTGAAAAAAAGTTTTTGATATTATTCAGGTTACATAGTATGATGAAAAAGTTTTGGGGGAGGGGTCTCTGCAAAGTTTACAAGCCTTCACCTCTCTTGTTTACCGGGTAGTTCTTTTGTTTTATGTATAGTGCTTTAGAGTCACATGCTGCCCCTATTTGCAGAGGGTATATATCTTTGAATATTGAATACAATTCTCGTAGTAGGGAGCGTGATCTGCCACCAAAAGAAAAACTATTCCCCTTTTAAATTTGACTGTCACTCTGATTTTAACATCACTCTACTTCTTTCTACCTCTTTAGATGGTTTGATAAGTCGTTCCAGATCATTGTGTGCAAGAACGGGCTGATGTCGGTGAACTTTGAGCATGCATGGGGCGATGGGGTAGCGGTGCTGAGACTCTTCAATGAGACGTTCAAAGACATGAATGAAAGACCTGCTGTATCACCGTCCTCAAAGTCATCCAATACCGATCCATCTCAGGGTGTCAATAGGGTCAGTATATTACAACCATCACACATGATTTCTATACCTGCCAACCCTTCCAAATAATCCGGAATATTCAGATTTTTCAAGATTTTTAGGACCTAAACATTTGGAATATTCTGAATTTTCTGATTTTTCATTTTTCATTTTTCATTTTTTTGTTGGTTGTTGTTGTTTGTTTTTGTTGTTATTTGTTTGTTTCTTGTTGCTTAAGCCAAATTAAGCTTGTTTTATCACGTGCCGGGATTTGAGAGTTCACGTATTGCGTGCATTGAATGGCTGCATGATCGAGCAGTGAATTTGTATTCGTTTCTTTGTACAGATTTACCACGTATTGCCAGTTACACTGCCGCTGCATGTGCAAGCGCCTTATTTTCGAAGGCATACCGTGCTAGAAATTCCTAATTCTCATTTTTCAAATGTTGGCAAGTATGGATTTCTCATGCAAGAGCATTTTATTTGGTAACTTGTTTTATGGTTTGTACCTTAATTCCATGGAATACCATACTACAGTAAGTATACAACATGATGTCCCCAAAGGATTTTTCTTTGAGATCATATGTTTGAGAAGTCATTATTTCATACTGGACGACAGAGTGGCTTTTGTTTTATACTTCAGACATTTTCATACTTTATAAACTGAGAAATATGTAGCTTTGAAGTCTTAACTATTGCCTTTGTAATATAAATCTTTTAACAGAATCATCTCATTCTATCATCTTATTTTCTTTCCTCTATATTCTCAATTGTGCATCAGAATATGAGGTTTACTGACTGAGAGGGCTTTGTTATGTATAAATAATTCCTTTAGATTGACAGGTGGGGCAGTATTATATCAAACAATAAACAGAGTTTGACATAACAGTGCATACTTGCACAGATTTGTAGACATAACATTGTACAAGATATTCAACTTATTATCGTCATGTAATTTCCCCAACTTAGTTGACCCTTGACCTTGAACCTGGTGTGTCCAATGCCATCGATACCGCAAGGGATAACTATGAAGCTGCTACAAGTAGACTATGCATCGATGCGTACCAACACATGGACTTTGGAAAGAACTTTCTTAAGACTTGCCAGATCAGCCCAGACTCTGTTATGCAGCTTTCATTCCAGGTGAGTCTAATGATTGAAAGGCATAAATGGAATGTAACTAAGGCAAATAAAGAGCATCAAGTCACAATCATTGAGTAACAAGACATGACCCTTCAGATGCACCAAGCAAGAAGCGACATAGACAAGTTTGCATTTGTCATACATGTATGCTCTATCTCAGAATGGAACAGCCTTCTAGCAAATGTAGTGCATGTTGGCAGTCCAGAGAACTTCCAGGGACTATTCCTGAGGCATCTAATGCCCTTATCCCATTGAAAAATCATTTGTCTTCCTCACACGGCTTGTAATCTTTAGTTCATCTTCGTGATAGGCTGCATAGCCCTTGGAAGATCACCAGTAGAAGAAGAAGAAGGAGAAAAAGAAGAATGTGGTAATTGAGATATTGATTGATTGTTATTATGAAATGCTCTATGAAACTAAAGATTACATAATTTTGTTATTTTTGTTTTTGTATTATCCATTTGACCATGCTGTAAGCTCCATATTTCAATTCTTACCAGTGTCTTTCAGATTTTTTGCATGTACATGCAAGTTGGGATAGCTCTCATATATCCCATAATAATGAACGGGCCTCTTTGCCCATGAAATAGGGCTGTAGAATGAAATTAATTTTGTCATCAATGGGTAAAAAGCTTATCATTAGTGGGGAGTGCAGATTGAGAGTCAAAGATAGTGCGTACATGTATGCAGATATGTTACTGATCGTTTGCTTTGATTTGGTACACCAGATGGCATACTTGAGAATGACGGGACAAGTCGGTGCTACCTATGAATCTTGTAGCACGGCAGCCTTCAAGCATGGGAGAACAGAAACCCTTCGGTCTGCTACACAGGAAACCACTAGATGTTCTCAGGCCTTCCTGAAGGATTCCTCAGCCAGCCTAGAAGAGAAGAGAAGACTGCTGCAGGAATGTTCTGATATACATAACCAACTCACTAAGGAGGCTGCAATGGGTCAGTCAGAGCTAGATTTCCTATGAAGTACATTACAATTCTATTGTTAGAAGTATTTGTCTGGTTAATTGTATGAGAACCCCAGGGGGGGTCACTCCTAACATGACTGGCTACGCACCCGCGTCCAGAAAAAGCGGCGAAAGGGTGTCTTTTTCAGCTAAACGACGGCGTTGAGGTTTTCCTTAAAAAAGGGTGTTTTTCAAGCACTGATCGCACAAGAACCAAGAAGGGTCCCTTTTTAGATTCACAGGTTCGGCTTCGTCTACGTTTTCCTTTTTTTAAAAGGGGTGTTTTTCAAGCACTGATTGCACAAAAAGCGAAAAAAGGGTATTTTTTCAGGATCACAGGTTTCAATGTTTTCTAAAAAAGGGTCATTTCAGAAAAAGTGCCATATGCCATTAGGGTCCATTTCAGATATTGATGGACACGAGTGGGTAGCATTTGTGTATGAGAGTGACCCCCCTGGGATGAGAACGATAAGAAGTCCTCTCAAATTCATCAAAATGCCTGTCATACTGAATGGCATTTCCTAAACATGGTCAATATAACGTTCCTGTATCCATCAATCCATTCAACCATCCATAAATCTAGCTATCCATCCATCAATCCATTCATCTGTCTCTACCATTGTATGCCTCTGATCTGTGTTTGATTTAAGATTTGGGTATCTAGTATACTGTTACTGTCCATTTTTCATATTTGTCCTCGTAGTGAAGTGGCAATGCCACCTCGATTTTACTGATATTTTAGCCGCTTTATTAAATCTTTCATCTTGGTTTTGCACTCAAATTTCAATTTCTAACCCTGTTCCCCTTTTAACACCTATAAAGGTTCCAAATGACGGTGTGTTAGGTAGTATCATATGGCCTAAAATAAAGCAATGTCTGTTTTGTGCAATGCTTCTGTTCATTTTTGCAGGACAAGGATGGGACAGGCATCTCTTTGCTCTGCGTACACTAGCAGCCAAGGAAGGCAAGACACCCACCATCTTTGCTGATCCAGCCTATAGCTTCATTAATCACATCATCCTCTCTACCAGTACCCTTTCTGCTCCTGCCGTCCTGGCCGGAGGCTTTGCTCCCGTCGTCCCCAACGGTCTGGGCATTGGCTATAGTGCCTTCGATGATTCTGTGGGATGCAACATCACTTCGTATCCAGATTCGTTAAACGGGAGTGACTTTGTGGCTTGTGTGACCGACTGTTGGAAGGACATTCAGGATGTCCTTAGTAAAACAAATAAGCAATAAAAAAAATGTTGTACATACCTATATATATATATATAGATGTAGATCTAAAGCTTGATATGAGCACATCTTTATATAGACCTTCTAAAGGAACTCAAATGACTTGACTACTGTAAGACGATTCAGTATGTCTTGATATGTCTAAATATTGCTGTTATATTGAACATTTTATATTTGTGTCTTGCGATTAGTGTACCATTGGTTATCAAGTATTTGATATGGAAAGATATACCATTGGCTATCAAATATTTGATATGGATAGATATGCACATTTATTATTTTAATTGTCAAAATTCTTTCATAAAGAAAAAGATGATATTCCATTTTGTGATATGTATATAGATATGAAATAATTCTTGTCCTTTGGAAATCGTTCCTAGGCTTTTTGGCCGAGTGCTTTACTGGAAACATTTCATATTAATTTTAACCTGATTTCATATTCATGCAGTAACCCGAAACTGTAAAGGATTGGTTGGCATGCAATATGCGTTTTGCTGAGA
Source organism: Strongylocentrotus droebachiensis (assembly GCA_035222895.1). Lineage (NCBI taxonomy): Eukaryota > Metazoa > Echinodermata > Echinoidea > Camarodonta > Strongylocentrotidae > Strongylocentrotus > Strongylocentrotus droebachiensis. The sequence continues at coordinate 247,592 of JAVYIG010002109.1, forward strand.
GTTCTAAATTGGTATTCATTTATAAAACATATATTGAATATTCTGTAATTTTAGCTTTATTAAGTTACATGAATACATAGTGATCATCTTCAACTCCTAAATATGGTTTCAATTAGATATTCTGAATCTTACATGTTTCAACAATTGTATTTGTAATTTTTGTGTTTATATAGAATATGTAAAAGTCTAAATATCAAAGGAGGCACAGTACACAGATAATTATTTTATAGAAAAGGAAATTTACTTGATAGTCTCTAATAACAAATGTGAAAGTCCTGGTAAAGACAGAAAACAAATTTCCATAGAATCAAAACAAATGTATAAAATGAGTTTAGGAATAAATGATATCTCCCAAATGATTTGGTGGAAATTTTGTGATAATCAAGGATTTGAACAAAGAAAAATCTGTAAATCTTGTTGAGCGTCTCGACCAAGTATGAAACTCTATTACAACATGTAGTCCCATATGCGCTTTACATGTGTTAAAGATATCTCAGGTTTATGATGTAAAAATTGCAAATTTATTTAAGATTTTCAATTGATGTTTTCAAATGGAATATAAATCTAATAGTTTAATCATTTTAGGCCCATACATGTGGTGCAGTTAATTATTTATTTCACAGATTCTCACTCATGTATTGTTCTTTGTGCAGGGATATTTACTTCAGTGATATTTTTTTCTAAACATTCCTGTGAAACATTGGAAAGTGAGGGTCTATTTGTGTCTTATTGTCTTGCTGATAATGCTAAGATAGTCATTCAAAGAGGTAGATATTTTAATATTGCAACATCTCCCCCTCCCTCCCCCTTACCTTGCCTGTTGCACCTTTGGGGGGCATATTAAGAAACACTTAGAGCGGGAATGCACTACTTGTAGCTATTTGCATCCTCTAAAAAGCAAACAATGCCTAGGCGGTAACTGTTGGTCCCCAATGATCCCTTTTTTTCTTATGTTAGTTGAGAGCTGATTGGATGAGATAAGCACATGTCAGTGACCACGCTGGGAGGCCTAATCCCTCCTGGCCAAACTAGTGCAGACAGGCTTTAAGATATCAGCACCGGTCTGCATGCAAGATCTGAATTCTTGATAAGTATTACAAATTGAAGACATCTATATAAGTAATACTGTGGTGTCTTTAATTTATGTCTATGCATATTTAAGTGTCGCTCATGTGCAGAATGATGAAACCACAAGTACTGTATTTGAGCGACATGTTTGTGTATCGCTCTTTTGTCGATGAAGGGTAATGAAATGCATCAACTGAAATAAATAGCCACCACAGGGTATGGATGCAGTGAACATGTCTCTTACCCTGTGAAAAGTTAGCTCAAATACTGATACCTGTCTTCTCTTGTTTATTCTAAGTACACATTCTCTTTGCGATCAGAGGATAAACGAGATTTGTGATAGAGAATGAGAGGATGTAGACTGATGAGAGGCCATAACTGTGAGAGAGCAATGTTAATTGGAAAGGTTTTAATCGAAAAGTAAAGAGGGAATCATAAAGTGAGGTTGATAGCGTTATGAATATGAATGCAAGTACTCATCGATGCTGTGAAGCCAAAACCAAGGAAATGTTGAAGAGAAAATTAGTTGGAAAAGGGCATGAAGATGTATAAAATCCTGCACTCACACACATACATCAGCACACCCTTACCTCTATTCTTCTGACCATCAATCTCTTCATATTTGAAACTACTTTGCTATACTGAAGAGACTACAGTCACATAACAAATTCTCATTCTGGTTTCATCCTCAAATTCATAATTTAATACTGTACACAATATAAAATGTATGACAAGCTTTAAAAAAACATGACAAAATTCAAAATATCTTGCTACATCATGAGTCATATTTCTTGCACCTAACGCAGTGCTGTACTACCACTGATCATTTTCAGACAATACACATGCTTATTTGGATTTTAAGAAGTGGTAGCTCTTTTTCATGACGGTACAAGTATTTGCAAACTTATAGGATGGAGAAAACAGTTTATGATACTGCATGGTACTGTTTGAGTGAAAAATAAAACGACAACTGTATTACTTGCAAAACAAACAAGGAAATGCCTCTGTGACCTATGTATGAATAACTTGCCTTCTTTTGTTATAAATAATTTCCAGTGCTGGTTTGGCGAATACATTAGTGGAATGAAACGTGATCCAATCAGCTCTCTGCACGTTTTCTCAAGCATCAAGCTGACAATAATCAAGACTTTTTTTTAGATGTTAACGCAGCATCTTTGATATAATGGACAACATTTTTGTGTACATGTCCAAATGAAAATTGTTATAAAGAGTTCTGATATATCGAGATGCCCGACAGAAGGTGATTTTGCGGATCCAATCTCCTAATGTTCTTTAGTATCTTTACCAGCATAACAAAATACCTGATTAGGTAATTTACGTGGTCTCGATGTCCTCATAACTAGCTTCCAATGCATATGTATTTTCACTTCCAGTACAGATACACAGTGTTACTACCAAGATGTTTGATAAAAACATGACAGAGAAAATTATCAGACAATATACAGGTAATTACTGTAAAAACTGATTGAATCCCTATTTCATGATTTCAAATCCCTTGTTCTTTTTTGCCATAAATTCTTTTGGTACCCAATGACAACTGAAAAATATTGTTCCCTAGACTAGATAAAGGAACCACTTATATGGATATTGAGAAAATGCTCAAATGTCTTGAAATCCACCTTGATTTTATAAGGAGCTTTTCATTATTCTATTGGAGAAGAGACACATCGTAATTTCAGCACAATCCCCTTCCTGTATTTTACCAAACAAAATCATTAATTAGATGAATAGTGTAAAATCTGAATAATATTATATCAATTGCAGTTTTTCAGCACAAAGTTGTCTGTTTCCTAATATAATATAATACATGAACAATTTCTTTTTTAATGAAAAGTGTTTCTGACATCCAAATAAAAACCTCATCATTTCAACATCTAACATCAGATCCTTAATTTCTGTAGGTTAACATGCAAAATCTAACCCTTGGTGAAGAGCAGAATGCCTACTTTTATATCATACAGCACAGTGACAGGCAGTATATATTGTGTTAACTTATTGCCTACTGGAACTGGGTGACCCCTATGTAAACCCTATGGCAATGGGAGCATTAAGGAGTCGGCTGGTTAATGGCCCATACAAGCTTGGATATGGCATGACCATGGTCCATTCACCTTTCAAAGTATGTGTAAAATTCATTCAGACCTCATTCTGAGAGCATGTGCAATTTTTTCTTGTAGTTGACTGGAATCCCTCTGGTGTACCAATACTTGCTTCATCAGTTGGGGATAGTATTTGGTTTTACATGATGGGCCTGACTGAAAGGGCCAGGTGCATTGTATGTTAGATCCCTATACATGTAGTACATTATGAGGCCTGAATTGTTGGGAGTTTTCACGGCTGAAAATCAGGGAATAGCCTGAAAACTGGCATCATTGATCACTGAACAGATGAAAAATCCTCAATTTCAGGACCACATAGAATCCTTGAAACGTCATGGGTGTCTCACAGATTGAAGTCAAATGGCTCAAACTGTTCTCTGAATGTTGAGACTAATTGACCCTCCTCTTCCTTGCTGGTGCTACAATTCTTCCAGTTAACCCTCTCTGGCAGGTTCAGTAATTCTGCTGCAGCCATAACCTCCCTAGAACAAAAAATAGTACACAAAATTACTAAAATTATTGACAATCATAATGTACATCAGACTTTCCTGTTCCTCGAAATTCTTGTGTCATGACAAAGTCATCCATACATAAATGAAATAATGACTAAGTTATGTACTATAAATTGGAACCATGGTATAAAACACGATGACAATGTTTATAATGGTGTACATACAGTTTTGTAAATTTGACACAGTAACTGGTTTCCATCAAGCATCAAATGTTCAAGGCAATTGTTTAGATGGTATTCTGTAAAATGAAGTACTTCATCATGCAAAAATATTTCATAAATAGCATTATAACCCACTTCACTGGTGATCATTGCAGAACAGGACAATAAAATAACAGATTTAAAGAAACCAAGGGAGTTAGACCTCTAGTTTTGAAATGTTTTGTTTTGTTTTGAGTTGTGTTATACAAGTTATCAAACATATCTTAAAGGGGGTCTAGCATGACGAGACTATGTCTTTCCCCTGGCCTGACTCGGGGCCAATAGGGTATAATACGTCTACGGACGACGCGACCGCAGTATTCACATGCGTGCAACATAAGCGAAACTGAAGCGTGAGGAGAACTTCTGTCTTTTCGCGAACGCTAGCGGGCGCTGACCGTTAATCAAGTCCATTCGTTTATGTGCAGTTGTCCAAAAGAAGTCATAGATGGCGTTGACCAGTATTTGCCATGCTATACTCCCTTTAAGGTTTGACTAATCAGAGTGACAAAAACTGACCTGGTTCAGTAGAATACTATAACTAAAATAAATACAAATATATAACTTTACCTGCCAAACTGTAGAGGAAAGAATTTCTTGATTTTGTGCAGGAGCTTCTCACCATCATTCAGCTCTGCATAGAAGTAAGGTGACCCAACAGATAATATCTGCAATGAAAAAACATTAATGATAACAAGAAAGCACAGTTGATCCATACATATCTGAAAAACAAAGACTTGTTTCACGCATTAACACAATATCAGCTTTATATCCATGGTTGTGTTTATTAATGTTATCATGTATAGAAGAGTATGACTGGATTTGTGCTTGTAATGCTACAATCAAACTTGATTTAGCAACCACCTGTATAGAAATACCATCTGTCTATAAAGACCACATTTTTTGTTTCCCTTGAATATGGCCGGTTTCTCAATGAAACCTGTACATAAGGACCATCTGCCTATAAAGACCACTTTTCACAATTCCCTTGAGTGGTCTTTGTGTACAGGTTTCACTGTATAATCACTCTACCTGTTTAAGGTCTGTATGCTGGGGTATCTCAGCTAAGTCTAGTTTGTGCTCCTCTGCTACCCTGAAGAAAACCTCTTTGATGTCATCTGCCTTGGATTTATCTACTGGAATGACCTGTATGATAATAATAATAATAATAATAATATTAATTTGTAAAGCGCAATAACTATGTGGATATATTCTACTGTGCTGCAAGAGCTCGTAAATGCTGTGCTATACATCCTATATGAACAAGTGAGTTTTCAGTCTTGATTTATAATTATCTAGTGATGGGGCTTTCCTTATTTCTAGTGGTAATTTTAGTGGTAATGATAGCAAGAGAACTGTGATAACATAACCTTGCACGAAATAAGACGTCATTACAAATGAATTAATTGATTTTTAGCATTGCATTGTTGATATCTATTTGTTTTATAGTCCAAGTCATCAGATAGATATTTTTCAAATAGCTTATCAGATGTGAAACCCAACAACAATTGGATACAATACTATGTAATAAATTAAAAACATGTCTATAAGGGGACACATTTCTTCCATGTGTTATAGCATTTTTCTTGCAAATATGGTTGATTTTGCTTGGCAATAATAATTTCTCCTTTTGGGATGGGGTTAGATGATTAAGAAGTGACAGTATAACACTGGTGATCAGGTACCAGTTGCTTCTTTCCATTTCATCAGCATGACACATGAACAACAAATGTATTTTCTGACTCGTACCTGAAGCTGCAGATGTTGTGTTCTGAAATTCCTTTCATAGATGACACATGTCTTCCCTTTGGATAGGTAGTATTTCCTCAAGGCTGACTTGAATTGATCTAGTTCTGTTTGTACTTCCTGTAAAAGACATGGTTAGAATGAATATTATAACTATTATGAATGAGGAATGATTGTAACATATACCATCAAATCACAAAGTAAACTACAGGAACTATTATAAGATGGGAAGAAATTTTAATTATTTACACATATTTGTGGCTTACACCCAGTAAATAAGATTGATTGATCGATCTGTATTGAAAAACAAGTCAGAAAAAATCTTGGAACCAGCGGGACTTGAACCTGCATCTACTGCTTGCCAGGCAGCTACTCTACCACCAGGCCATAATAATTGTGGGTGTAAGCCACAAATATGTTTAAATAATTGTAATTTCTCCCAGGAAGCATTACATTTAATAAAAAAAATTATTGTCCTATGGCGGACTAATGAATATTAATGAGTCAGAATCAATCAGGAGAGCTTCGGTATTTGTTCTAGTTCATCGTGACTGTGCCATGGACCAGTGATGGCCTGGTGGTAGAGTTGCTGCCCGGCAAGCAGTAGATGCAGTTTCAAGTCCTGCTGGTTCCAAGATTTTTTCTGACTTGTTTTTCAATACAGATCAATCAATCGATCTTATTTACTAGGTGTAAGCCACAAATATGTTTAAATAATTGAAATTTCTCCCAGGAAGCATTACATTTATAAAAAATAAAAAAGTAATATTAAAAATAGAATTTTACCTCAGTGAGATCTAACATGGACTGGTAGTGCCCAACAGGAAGAATCAAAGTGTGATCAGGAACAAGTCCTCCCTTTGCCAAAGCCAAGTAACACTGCATGGCAGAGAAAGAAAACACATGTAACAATTAATAAGATGATTATTTGCAGTTACACCAACTTATTTCTATTGATTAACTTTTTATAATTCTCATATATTTGTAAACATATTTCCATTCTGTGTGTGTTCTCTGTTCTCTATATTGTATATAATGTGTATTTCATACTTTCATAAACTGTGTTTTTATGGATTTCAATTGAAATAAAACTCGAACTTGAACTTCAATGATAAATTCACAGGATCTACAAGAAAAGGAAAGTCCCCTACTATTGGAACAGTTTTCATGATTACAGTCAAGGAATTACAAAGACAGTTTAACATTTTCCAACAAACTAGTATAACAAATGTGAATGAAGCATTTAAAGGTAATTACTTAATAAAAGGGCAATTATTCAATTATTTGGTAATACAAAAGTATGCTAGTAATAAATAAAGAACACCTGGGTTTCTTGTTTCATTTTTATCCTTAGTTCCTCTGAAAATTGTAGATGATATAACATTTCTTTCAACTATAAATAATTCAAAATGCGATAACCAAACTCTGTCAGCTTTCTAATAACACCCCACTTCTCGACCCTGATGCACAAAGAGTGCAGTCAAGTGTATTTGTAACAATAACCAATACAAATGCACCTTTCAGAAAGTCATAAAAGTAACAACTAACTCTCGAATTTAAGTAGTTAAATTTAAGAGTGATTCAACTGATCAATTTGATGTCTTTCTACATCAGGGCAATTGTTTTATAATTAGTTCAGTTCATTAGCAGGCCTCACCGATGTACCAATGCTAGCAACCAGATGTTTCTCAACCTTTGGACTTCCTAGGCAGAACCAGCATGGACCTGTAGGCTGAGCTGCAAGAAATAAAAACAATGTGAACTCATTATTGACTTTTTAAGAAAATCAAAAAAAAGAAATGATAACATTTAGGTCTTCTTAATGTCTGATAACCTATCCCCGGACAGTAAATGAATGAAGTAATATTAACCATTTGAAAGAATATGATATTCTAAAAACCTGTATTTCTTATGGTGAAATCCTGATTTTATCTTAAGCTACCGGTAAGTATTTGACAAATTAAAAGTTAATTTAAGCCTTCAGACAGGTCTTCAATTAAAATGTATGAGTTACTGGTAGTCCGAACTAACGCATTCTTATCCTCAGTACATTAATTTATTTCCTCTATACCATTTGAAGACTTTATACATGTAAATACTTCATAAACCATGACTTACGATGACTCTTCATTGGCGTTTTATGCTGTCTCTGACCATCATGTTGCCCTTGACCATCATGTTGTCTCTGACCATCATGTTGCCCTTGACCATCATGTTGCCTCTGACCGTCATGTTGCCCTTGACCATCATGTTGTCTCTGACCGTCATGTTGTCTCTGATTATCTGATCTATTACCACCATGTCTCTTCTGACCTCTCTGACCTTGTTTATATGGATTTCCTTTTGAAAAGAAGAACTGGTCCGTCTAGATGGAGAGAATGATATCATGAAAGAGGACTCCACACTATAAAATGCTACGGCTAATCATTTCTTTCCAATACTCTAATAATTTTATGACGTTTCTAGATGTGTTGTGATTTTCCTCATCATCATTCGTTTAAAAAATAAAGTGAAACAGAAAACATATCCATTTCAGATGAACAAGTTCTGCTTGTAAATATATCATACATGTATACACAATTACTAAATGATTACGATTTTTTCTCACATATTTGAAAGGAGCCCAAAAGTAATCTCAATTTTAGATCAGAATTGCAAATTTATTCTCTCTTTAATCATCCTACAAATATATTTCAAACAAAATCCACCTGACCCATAAAATGGGCTTTCATATTTAATATTAATAATAATAATAATAATAATAGTCGGTTCTTGTATAGCGCTCATGTCTGTCAGACTTGACACTCCTGGCGCTCCCTATTGTTACCCTGGCTTTAGCACGGCTGCCATACGGCACTCTAGCATTTCAAGGAATTAATTCCTGCCAGGTACCCATTTACATCACCTGGGTTGAGTGTGGCAAATGTAGATCAATGTCTTGCCAAAGGACATTAGTGCCGCGGACCTTGTGATTGACAGTCCAGTGACATATCCACTCGACCATGACACCTCTACGAGAAGCTTATTTACAAAAAAGATAAATGTAACCGAATGTTTTCATCAGCTTTTACTCCCTAATTATCAAGTAGAGCAAAAGAGCATTTTATCACAACCATTATGTCCTATAAAAAAAACTTCTTCGGGGCCACCCATTACGGCATTATGATTTAGTGTGGTATGGACTGTAAAATGATGTTACCAATAATCTGCTGAATACTGTATTCTATTAATTCAGTTAAACCAGACACTGGATGTAGGATGTGTTCAACAAAGGGTAAACTTAGACCTCACGCAAACATCCTTTGTTAAACTAGACTCATTACCAAAACTTACGTCCAGCATTGGGTCAAAATTTTAGTAGAATATTGGCATGAGATCCTTACCTCCTTTGGTTCCTCTCTCTTTGACCATGTGAAGGGACACTCAGTGACTTCATCAGGCTGTTTGAGCAGTTCCACTTGACTCAACTTGCCCATAGGGGTGATGTTGAATGCATACAGATACTACAATGAGAAAATCAGTTTACTGATATCATTACTAACTACTGTACCAATACGGAAAAAGCCACAAAGAATTACTATTTTCAAATCCCCTTTGCCTGGGAGGGGAAACAAAATCAAACTTAATCAATGTAACCCTTGTGTCTCCCCTCCCTATATAGCTGATTGAGGAAAGGATTCTCATTGAAGTGCCATCAAACAGTAACAGAAAGAACTTTATACAATTCATCCACACTATCGATGGACTACACAAACTAGAGATAAACAAATATATCAACACAAAATACTGAGAATCTAACCATTCAGTCCAGATAAAATTCCATTGCGTCTGATCTGAGAAAGCGATCATATGATTGTGCAGTTGTGGCTTGTTTCATTCTACATACAATTTGGATAAGTTAGCAATAGGATGGGTGTTTTGCACAGTGGCGGATCCAGGGCCGGCGCGATTTTCAAATTTTGGGGAGCAAAAAAAAAAAAAAAAAAAAAAAAAAATAGTGCTCACTACCCCACTGAGCGACTTTTCGGCCGGCGCGATTTTAAAATTTTCAGGAGCAACAAAAAAAAAAAAATTGGGCCCCTCCCCTGAGAAATCCTGGATCCGCGCCTGGTTTTGCATACTAAAGGGGTGAAAAGCCCTTACTACGTTCCTTGTCTCCAGTCCCTGGGGGGTGTTTCACAAAGATCCTAAGTTAAACTTATCTCAAAGTTGGACAATTATGAAAAGCGGTTAGCATTTTTGAAAATATTTTGTAAAAGTTTTCTTATAAGGCATAAGATGTTGATTCAAATCATTCATATTTTCTATTATCAAGGAGATTTCATGTTCTTGATGTGGAATTTATGAAAAATCAAAAGTACTTGAATTTTGCTCTTGAGTATATTTTATTTTAAGTCTACAAATGGCTCTCCATCATGTTTAAGTCCAACTTAGAGTTAAGTTCGACTTCGGATCTTTGTGAAACACTCCCCTGGTCTCCTGACAGGTTTGGAATTTTACTGCATACTGTACAGTAATATTGTCAGAATATATAGCCCACTTCTACAGAATAATAGAGACATATCAAACTAGTTTACCTTTTTCTTGTCAGGATTTCCAACCTTGGCAAGTCCTAGGAATCTTGTGACGTGTTTGGTGCTCTCTGCTAACATCCTGTGATTCCTGTAAGGTGTCCTCTCATAGAACGCACCCTGCAAGCCAGCAAAGTGGTATCGAGGTCTCAAGGCCAACACTAAGTCACCAATCAGTGAGGATGTTTGTGTAGGTGTCATGCTTTCCTGTTACATTAAAGAAACAAATACATATATTGATCTACTCTGTCATTCCATGTTTTCAGTGAATATATTTGGCATGACTAAAAAAAGACAGAAACTGTTACATATTTATAAATATTAATTATATACATTTATTGTGCAACAATTCACAATAGCCATTGTGGAACAATCCTCAGGTCAGAAGAACAAGAGAGTTTAGAAAATGAAAGCCTGTTCAATTTTTTTTACAAGGATGAAGACGTTTCTCTTTCTCTTGAAGATATACTCAAGAAGGCGGATCATAAATGTAAGGATTAAAAGGATTGAAAATGTACACCAAAAAGTATAAATAATTTTATGGCTAGCACTTATGAAGAGAAGCAGCTAATTCTTAAAATTGTCTCTGTTATATAACAAGAAAACACTTAGAAGACACAATTTCAAGGGGCAGCAAAACAGGATGCTTGTGCTAGACATCAAATCACTATTTCTTTCATTTGACCTTTCTGAGTAGCCAACTGTGAGGAGAATCAGGAGATAATGAGTTTTATTCTTCTACTGGCTTACTTCTCTATTTCATGAAATTGTAGATCCTGGGGAGAACTTACTGCATCACGAGTATACTGTGTGACATTAGCTGGCCATTGCGATGTCAGAAGCACATCTACGCCTTTGAATTTGCTATTAGAGATGAGGGGCAGGCCTAGAGCATCAATGTCTGCTCTGCTAAAGTGACATCCATCATCAGCCCCTCCTCCTGACTCCACTCCACTTAAGTATGCTATCTGTAGTCCTGATGCGGTGGAGTAAATACCTCGATTACCTGAATTGTGAAGAATTGTTATATTTTATCTCAGTTTTCTTCCCCGTTTTATAAAATTTCAACCCAAATACTCCCACTCAATATTTGTTTACATGAATTAAAATGAATCGTCATTTAATCCACTGAAGATTGCTTTAAAGGTAATACAAAGTTTTGGGAAATTTGGAAAACTGGGTGGATAGTGAATCTTTACAATTTTGATATATTTGGATGCCCCTGTGGATGTATTATAAGCACTAAAAAAAAATAGCCCCTAAAACACTTCTGTTTTCGAGAAAAATTTAATATAAAAATTTACCGGTGCTCCCGGTAAATTTTGATAAATTTCAAATAGCGCCTACGGCCGTACAATGGTAGGTGCGACCATGAAAATCTCAGAATATGTAGTTGGGATATATAATTTCCAAACGGGAATAGCTAATCAGTCGATTTTAGTCAAGAAACATTGTTTCATAGCTAAATTAATATCTTGACCTTGAGAGGGAGCTATACAACATAAAGGGTTTATTATTTATAATTTCATAACTTTAGACTCGATTTAAATCGCGACAACGATCAATGTATATTGTAGGAACGCATATGCTTTCAATATGTTAATTTGAACCAAATTCATGACCCATACCAAAACTTTGTAATACCTTTAAGTTTGGATATTTTTGTGTTTCCATTAAGATTCGTACTGAATTTTCATAAATTCAGTTTTCAAAGGGTGAACAAATTGGCTACTGATATTCACAAAGTGAAGAAAAAGAGAAACATAAAGAAAGAAAGAGATAGCAGAGAAAAAAGACAAATGGATGGTTAGATAAGACAAAAGTGTCAAAAATAGACACAGTGATAAAATATACAATTAATTTTTTTCAGATCCTTCGTTCGTGTCTCCTTAGATCAAGATTAATGTAAAGTTCCTAAATTAATTTTGTAGATACATAAGGGTTTCTAGGTATTTCAATACTAACCTTTATACACTACTCAAGTAATAAAAAATATAGTGTAAAACAATTGAATATTGAACATTTAACAAAAATGCTGATTTCCACAAAGCACCTATCATTGAAGGTATTTGAAATCGCGCAATACCACATATACAACAACCAGCTTTATTCCATCAAGACGCTCGTTTTAATTATTGATACTAACAACCACAAAAGCTGAGTTAACTCTGCAATGCATTCTTACCAAGATAAGTGAGATTCTCACATACGTCACCTCCCTCCTTGTTATCAAAGAAGATGGAATGGTCCGGGTGGTTGGGTCCCAGTATGTACGTTGGTAGAGGCACTGGGTACAAATAATGATAACAAAATAAACATACATGAACAAGATTAGCAATATGACTCATATCAAGTCACAGTGCTCTTCGATATGCCCTGATGAAGATTGATCCAGGCTTTTATTTTGTCAAAATGACTAAGGTTAAGGTTGGGTATAATGTTTGGTTCAGGATCAACGTTAGAAAACTTGAACAGTGTAGGAAACTGACCATCGAATAGCTGTTGCAAGAGCAGGTACCCAAATCACAGGTGAAAAGCCTTCAATGTGTGCATGAGTTATGTCTTGAGAATTTACTTAAAATAATATAAGGAGAAACATATTTCAATGGTTGAGTCTTTAGTTCCAATGAAATAGGCATAATGTTGATAAAAATTGATGAATTTGGTACTGATTAAACCATTGCTTACTGGAACCTGGGGGTCGCTGTTTTAAAGGTAAAGACCAGTATTGGAAACGCCCCAATTTCAAAAAATGAAATGGAAGCTCTTATTACCAATCATGTGAAAGAATATGTTTTGACTAAAATACATGATGATAAAAATGTTGCCGGGAAACCGCCTACTAATTGATATATTTGGTAAATTAGTTTATCTATTGGTATGTGAGAGATAAACGCACGTGTTGTGCACGTGTGCGTAGTCTCATATACATCTTTCTGTGTACAGTGCTTGTAACTTTACAAAAACTGGGCCAAATTTCTTATCATTTTGATGATTCCAGAACCTTGCAGTACACACCAATACTTATATGCTAGATGATCAACCTTTTCTGATTGATTCCACAACGTTTCTTTCACAATGCAATCGCATGACCAGAACTGGTCGACGTGGTCGTTATCTTTAAGCCTATGGGAATTCAATAATTCAGTAGCCAATGGGTTAAGTGGCATGTCCAAGCTAACTTACCTTTGAGTTCTCCCGACTGAAGCATCTTCCAATCGGCCAGAGCAGTCTCACTTGTACCATAGAAGTTACCTACACACAGCAGCATCTATAGTATGGTGTCATAATGTGAAATCAATGCATGTATTGTAGGAAATTAACATTAATCTCTTTGTCTACCTCATGACACAACAAATTTCAACTCTTATCTTTATCTGCAACTGAACACTGATGAATCTAATTATACATAATATGCGATCATAAACTATGTGTATTACAAACAGAAAGAAAAGACATACTGCACATGCTGGTATTTTCTTTTTGATCTTTGAGTTCGAAAAAGGTGAAGAGACAATGAAGAACTTAAATGAATATCCTTTGTCAAATTTTAAAAAAATAAAGATAATATCAATAAGGTCTATCACTGAATTTAAGTAAATGTCTTTTCGAAGGGGAGGGGGGGGGGGGGAGGTACTTTATTGGATTTAGAGTTCAAAATAAAACAAAAAGTCAAGATCTATTCTGTTAATCACATATTTCTACTCACCTCAAATGGACCTGCTTTCTTCACAACATTTCTTACTCTTGAAAACAGCTGCGAAAATCTTCCTTCTACATCTCCACAAGCAAGGCTGTAAATCATGAGGGTAATTTAAGAATAGTTAAAAGCATTAATAACTGACAAAACAATTATCCTGAAATGGTCTTTTAGACTGACCTTCTGCGACAGACCAATCATCCCATTACAAGATTATCAAATATAATAATAAGCATGATTCCTCCAGTTTAATCTAAAATGTCAGAAAACCCATCAGTAATTTCAAAGTGTTCCTGCAAGTGAAACATTTGCATTTACAATATAAACCACTAGATCAAACTTTGTCTTCATGTTATTTTTGTCTACTTTCTACTCATAATCATTGTTACAGTACTGGAAGAGTCAAGAGTAAGAATATGGTCTACCGGTATGTAACTGTAATTGTACATGTAACTCTTTTGTTCACATTTGCTTTTAAGGGATTACATCAGTTAAATTTTAATGCAACAAGTAGATTACATTTTAACCCATGAACAAGGTTATCTACGTTAAACTTGTATCCACACATAACATTACCTGTGGAATTTTCTACAATAGGTGTTAAATGTGGGTCACGCTGGACTGGTTCAGGATTGCTATTTTATTAAAGGTAATACAAAGTTTTCGGAAATTTGAAAATTGAGTGGAAAGTGATTCTTTACAATTTTGATATATTTGGATGCCCCTGTAGATGTATTATAAGCACAAGAAAAATTAGACCCTGAAACACTTCTCCTTTCGAGAAAAATTGAATATACAAATTTACTGGTGCTCCCGTTAAATTTTGATAAATTTCAAATAGCGCCTACGGCCGTACAATGGTAGCTGTGACCATGAAAATCTCAGAACATGTAGTTGTGATATATAATTTCCAAATGGGAATAGCTAATTGGTTGATTTTAGTCAAGAACCCTTGTTTTATAGCTTAATTAATATCTGGACCTTGAGAGGGAGCTATATAACATAAAGAGTTTATTATTTACAATTTTATAACTTAAGACTCGATTTCAACCGCAACAACGATTCCTGAATATTGTAGGATCGCATAGGCTTCCAATATGTTCATTTGAACCAAATTCATGACCCCATCCCAAAACTTTGTATTACTAGACTAGATCTATTACCTTTAAAAAGAAAAATGAGTAAAAAAATATTTAAGTTTTTATCTTGGAAACTCAACATTTGCTTATTTTTCATTTCTTAAAAGACCCTGAATAGTGTCATCAGATGAGTAATGTTAGCAAACTCATTCATACAGGCTACTTGCATCGATTTTGGCATTTTGGGGTATATGTACTAAACTAAAGCAGTGTGACAAATCCAATGTTGTTAATTGTTTTATTGGGGTGAAGTTTTAACTTCATGTTTATATATAGACCACTATGTTTACATCGAATCAAACCATGTCATATCCGCATTGCCATTAGTAATTCTTTGTGATTAATAGCAACTTTTTTAAAAGACACCCTCTATCGATTCTCAAAACTCTCATCTCAAACACCACTGTACAAAACTTACTAGAATAATAGAATTCACTAACTTATCAAGAAAAAAAATTGATGACACCTTGTCCTTGATTTAATAGCAATACAAGTCAATACAATCAATTCAACTCACAGATGTTGGAAAAATACATTGAAACTTAATCAGAAATAATATTGTCAATCTTGGCGAAGTGCTGCGTGCATGCCGCTTCGTAGATTCTTCTTCTCCAATTCGTTGAAACTTTTTTTCTTTTTCATTTTTTCTTTAACTCTGAAGATATACGACACCTGGTGGAAGAAAAAAACGATTCTTTATTTTATTTTCTCTTTTTTTCTTATTTCCTTCCCTACCTCATTTGACAATAGTCAAATTACTGACTAATCGCCAATAAACCAAAAGTAAAACACAACACAACAACAACATTCCTTCTGCTTGCCGGATTTGACACCGATATCGACGTCTGGGACTACATAACGTCAGATTGGTTTATATAAAGCAGCAAAATGATAAAATAAACGGTATATGTTACTGCATTCTAACAGTTATTTGACGTAATACTAATGCTAGTACATCATTAATAACAAATACTTACATTTTAAGGGGTGATTGCGTCATGATGATCAGATATAGTTCGTGAAAAGACGAAAATAAAAGTCTGCATGCAGCACGCACGTAGAGCTAGTCTACTTTCAAGCAACAACCGAATATATTCACAAGTTTCGCGATATGTTGGAGAGTTGAAGCAAACTAACATACCCTGGTTGAAGGAAGGATACTACAAATTAATTGACCAAATTTTTTGCGGTACTGAAGAATTGTTTTCATTTACAACTTTTTCAAAATTTCATCGGTCAATCTGCAATTTCTAGTAGAATCGTATAAAGATTTTGTATTCGAATTTGAGAGAGAGAGAGAGACAAAGAGAGAGAGAGAGAGAGAGAGACAGAGACAGAGAGACAGACAGACAGAGAGTAGAAAATAAAATTATGAGAACACTATTTCATTTGCGTATCTTTACTCAAAGTAATGAAACGTTTCGCCATGCCCAGATCATAGATGCACCTCAATATGCAAACACCAACCCTCCAGGTAATCCCAGGTCAATCTGAATGGATTCTGTTTGTGGAGTGAAAATTCACTGCACAACAGTAAACTGTTCTTTCCGCTTTCCGAACCGTGTTATATCATTGATTTAAATCGTACGTTTCATTGTAAACTGTGCAGGTCCGTCTGTATAGCCGTCTGTCTGCTTAGTATACTATACCCGGCGAATGCGTGCACGACTCGACGTCTCAATCTCGTATATCCTGGGTCTAATTTATCTTGCAAAAAGACTTTTACTTTGAAAAGACATCATGCCACTGATCGTTATAAACACTAACATTCAAAAATCTTCTATACCAGAAGGTTTCCTGAAAGGATTCTCGAAGGTTTATTCCGAAGCTGTAGGCAGAGAAGAAAAGGTAAATATAATTATGTCTCTGCATCTTATGAGTAAAATGAATAATTAAGTTTCATTCTTTCATATATATTATGTTTTGAAAATTGTCACCTTTTAAAACTAATTGCTTCTATATAGCTGAGATAGAAATAGTAAATAATAATGGAAGAATCCTGGATCGATGAACAGGCTTAGACCTACAAGTTAAATTCGTATTAAGTAACAACGATTCAGCACTATATGCAAGTGGCCGCGCCGTGTATTTGTTGTAACTTGTAATTAAGCTACCAGTAGTATTTGTATGTGATGGGGAAAATGTACTCATTATGTTAATGTGTATCACGCTATACAGTGTATATATAATTATATTCACCACCAAAAGTAAGAATATGATATGTATATTGCCCCGATAACAGCAATATGCATCATGCAATCATAATTGCAGCACACGTACAGCATATATTTTACTTTTGGAAAGTACAATTACTTGAATTTACTTGTAACGGGCGAATAGTTGGAATACAGTCAGTAACTTATCAAAAGGCATGCACTCGATGAAGAAGTACATGGCTTCTAAAATATGTGTTTCCCTTTATCTACTGTTTATATTAATATAGGTCTACCGATCCCTTCCTGGTTATAATACAGCGCAAATGACGTGCCATACCTATCATGCATAATCATGAAATAGTGTATCCTCCCTACAATTTAGTGGACTTTGAAAGCACGAACTTTGAACTGTAGTACATCCAGGGTAATCTGCCGGGGAGATTGAAATTTAAGACCCATACAGTACATTTTGACAGTATTTTGACTGCCCATCAGTACTGAGATCTTGACTATGTGCATAGAGTCATCTGGCCCTTGTCATGTTAGAACCAGGGGTCGCGGAGCGTCTTTCAAAGATTGGGGAGGGGGCACCAACAAAAAGGGCACTTTCTTGGAAAAAGGGGGCACCCACAAAGGGAAACGTGAAAGCGAAAATACACAATATTTAAAAATTGGTATATACCCCATAGGGTTAATGTATCATTAGGGATAATTTCAATATTGTATTAGCTCTCTCTCTACATTTGTCAAGAAACCTTTTAATTACATCATATGTGGGCGTAGCGAGCTAGATTTCGGGGATAATTCGAGAAAAAGTTGCTCTTAGTTAACACAATGTTAACAGGGGGCGATTATTAGGAGACAGAAGGTAAAGGGACACTTATTAAAAAAGGAACACGTTTCAAGTTTTAAAAAGGGCAATTATCACAGGTGAAAAGGGAAACTTATAAAAAAATAGAAAAGGGGTATTTCTTACAAAGGGAAAGATGCCCATCAGATAATAGAAACATTTATCAGAGATGAAAAGGGGCATTTAAGAAAATGGGTATGCGCTCTTATTAAAAAGGGAAAGGGGCACCATACTTAGAGGTGAAAAGGGCATCATCAGAGATGAAAAGGGACGCTTATTACAAAGGAAAAGGTACATATTTTATCTAAGTAAAAGGGGCGCCTCTCAGATTTGAATAGGGTCACTCACCATAGATGAAAAGGGGCATTTATAAGAATTAAAAAGGGCCCTTACACTAAAGGGGAACCTCTCAGATTTGAATAGGGGCAATTAATTATTAGCGAGGGAGAAGGGGGCACATATTATCAGAGGCGGTTAGAGCACTTCTTTGACTTGAAAAGGGGCATTCATCAAGATGATTGCACTTTTTGGAAGTCTCCTTACAAGTACTGCTGGTATATACCCAGATGTCAACAATCATCTGTTGGAACTAGACACTGCTTGAAGTGGCTCTTGTTGACAGTACTATCCACAAAATGGGGCAGTTTTCTACCATTGGATGGGCTTTTCGTATTCTCTCGAGTTCACAGATAATCGGGTTACACACCCTTTCCCTACATTGCAACTGCCCCTGAAGGGACAAATAAAACTTTACGTGAACAGTAATTGTATCGATATATCGTCGAAAGCAGTATAGCCTTGTAACTGGTTTACCTGTCCCATGAACATCTTTATTTCAATTCATACTTTATATGCGATCTATTCTTTCAGAAGCCACTCTATTCTCACATTGAAATGCATGCTAAAAAATAATAGAATCCACTCTCAAAAGATTAATTCTAAGTACTACTTTGGAGCGGCTTCAACTCCTAACTGATATAATCCCAAGTATAACTGCTAAAAAGCAGAATGCCTACTCCCCTGCATTCAATTTTATCCATTTCTTTCCCATACAAAAATTATTTTGACGATAATTAACGTGCCTTTTATTTTCACTCTCTTCATATTTTTTTCTTCTCAAAAGGCTATTAATTGTAGCCTGTTTTCTGGTGTAGAGATGATTAAGAATGGTACTGATGATCCAGCCTGTGTAATCACGATACGACACACAATCTCGCAAGATACTGATGGACGCCGAGCAACTAACAAGATACTTCTAGAGTATATGAAGACTCAATTGGATCTCACTGACGACATAATGACGAGGTAAAACAAAAATTACTCGTCTTTTTTTTTGTCTTTTTTTCTTTTCCTTGTTTCTTTTTTTTTCTTTCATCTTTTTGAAATAGTGTGCAAGAATAAAATATTGTAAGGAAAATTTAGAAAGAAAAAAAAATCGAAGACTGATTCTGAGAGAGTCAAATTAATTGCGTGGAAAAAATATTATTGTTATGACATAAATTCTCTTTTCTCTTTTCTGACAATTTTCAGATTTAACGTGGTCTTTCTTACACCGGGAAGGGACGAGATTGGAACCAGTACAGGCTTACTATGTGATAAAAAATGACTAATAATGAGCGGCCTATGAGCGACTCAATGAAGGCGTTCTAAGTGCCCGGCCCCCCCCCCCCCCACTCAGAGGTCGGAATGACCGCATGCGTGTTGCCAAAATGTCCGGTAAAGGGGTACTTTTCGTGCGACAAAGTCCGGCCCGAGAATAATATTGTAAAAAAAGGGGTGTATTTGACTTTTTACCCGGAGATTTCTTTAAAAAGGGGGTGTTTTTTTTTTTTTTCTCATCTCTTTGGACTCCTGAGAAATTATTCAGAATTTAGGGGGGTACATTGAGCATTTTTCCTGATTTAGGGGGGTCTCCAGGGCAGGAAAAGCCCGCAAAATGCCCGCGAAAGGGGGGATCAGAAATATTGGCAGTCCTCAGATAGGGGGTGCTTTCAAAAAGAGGGAACGAGCATATGCGTACCCTAAATAACATTGAGTGGGGGGGGGGGGGCCGGGTCTAAGTGAGATTCAACGAAATACAACTAACGTCAGAGCATCTGTCTATTCAAATCGACGATCTCAATCATGATTTAATTTACGATCGGCGAAAAAAAATGTATGAACTCAACCTCGTTTTTTCAGCTAAATTCGTTTCGAAACATTGATTAAAGGCCGAAAATGGTGTTTGAACGCCGGAACAGCATGATGTGTATACTAATTGTTTGGTTGACGTGGATCGCCGTCATCTGTAAATGTAGACACTGCAGTTAATTCCATAAATATACTAACCAATTGAATCTATTGTGATATCAGAAAGATTCCAAAACTGTTTTTTTTTTTTTTTAATATTTAAACAAATATATATCAAACTTTGCGTGCTATTACTTTCCATTGTTATAAACTAGGACCCGTTGTTCGGGCCTTAATTTCTAATACAAGTATTATTGGTTGATTTTCAAAATTAAAGAAACGGTGTCTCACAATAGTGGGAAGCAGTGCAATTCGAGAGCATTTTTGTTTGTTTGTTCGTTGGTGTTTTTGTTTGTATTTTGTTTTAGTATTTTGAGTTTTTTTATAAGTAATTTTTGTAATGTTTAACTTTTTTATTTTTGTTTAGTAAGATTGTACAAATTGATCGTTGGAAATTGAACAGAAAGATGAAGGATAGCTCATCAATATAATGCTACTAAGTAAATTTTGGACAAATCAGTTAAAGTGATTAAATTTGTAGAAAACAGCACATATTACTATACAGAGCGTCCCAGAAAAAGCGAAACCGAGAATTATCAATCTTTTATCATAACTTAATCACAATTATAATTAACAAATGATACATATTCAATTTTACAAAGCTTATAGATCCTCCTCTTTCATTTGATGCAACTCATCTGATGCATATTTCAGGCATGAGTGATTAAAAACAATTTTAAGAGAGGGTAACAAATAGTCATTTGGCGGGCGGTATCTGAATTTCAAAGAGAAAATCACATTTCTAGAAAGTTCCTTTTCTGCCCTTTCATAATTATGACACCTCAATCAGTAAAAAATGAGCCAGGAATAAAAAAAAAAATTCCCGTTTGTTTAAAGTGGTGCTTGCATTTCCATTATTTGATTAAACGGATTCGTTTTTACTGGCTGCCTGCCGTAGCAACAAACAGAGTTGACAGGGTCAAGTCTTTCGTCTTCTTTGTTCATGGCTGATCGACAACGAAACGGAGTTAAGTCTTTTGTCAACTCTGTTTGTTGCTACGGCAGGCAGCCAGTGAAAACGAATTCGTTTCCCGAATTGTAAAACCCCTCGAGACCAATACTGGCATCGTGCTCATGAAAGTTATGTAATCAGTATTCATTTATGCACCGACAGTACATTTACCTGATACACAGGTGGAAGTATTCTTCTCAAGAGGCAAACAAAAGGTATTCATGAAGCACCTCCATCACTCTGGAAGTGATTATTCTAAAATGCACAAGTGGGACGTATCCATCGTGTACAAGATCTGTGGATATTTTGGGGTCATGCGTTCCGAAGCTATTTCTGGTTTATTAGCACTGCTTACCATCCACCCCTTCTGCTTTATTCCACAATCTTCTTACCAGGCGGCGTACGCAGGGGGGGGGGGGGGGGGGGGGGGGGGGGGGTTAAACCCCCCCCCCTGTTACACCCTCAAATGTAATAACTCCCACAAATGTAATAACGCCCACAAATGTAATAACACTTTACCCACAAATGTAACAACACCCACAAATGTAATAACCACTTTACCCACAAATGTAATAATTTTTAATCACCCACAAATGTAATAATGACTTTACCCACAAATGTAATAAATTTTAAGTGATATTTTGAATCACCCACAAATGTAATAATGACTTTACCCACAAATGTAATAAATTAGAAGGGATATTTTGTCGAATTTAAAACTAAAACCCTGTAATAAAGCATGGGTATAGCCGCGCAGTCTTTGCTCCAGACCCGGTTATTTCAAAAAAATTAAAAAATCTTCAAAACTAAGACCACACCATCTTCCAAACTAAGACCCGGTAATAAAGCATGGGTTTAGAGCGTAGTTTTTCTTCCAGACCCGGTTATTTCAAAACTTTTTAAAAATCTTCAAAACTAAGACCCCATCATCTTATTCCTATGGAAGAACATAAGTATTGAGCGTAGTCTTTCTTCAAGACCCGGTTTTTCAAAAGTTAAAAAACAAACAAAAAACAAAACAAAACAAAACAAAACAACAAAAAACCTTTTAAACTAAGACCCCTCTATCTTCCAAATTAAGACCCGGTAATAAAGCATGGGATTAGAACGTAGTCTTTACTTCAGACTCGGTTATTTAAAAAAAAAAAAATCTTCAAACTAAGACCTCACCATCTCATTCCTGTGGAATAACATGGGTATAGAGCGTAGTCTTTCCTCCAGACCCGGTTATTTCAATGGAAATAGAAATTTAAACAAATCTTCGAAACTAAGCCCATCATCTTATTCCTCTTTTTTTTCATTTAAAAAATAAATTACATTATTACATAATTATGTGGATACAACACGTCACAAATAAATGATTGGTCGGCGGTCACACGAACTGACGAATCAGTCAAAATGGTCCATATATATAACACACAGAGGAGGGACCGATTCGATGGTTCGTTGACCGTCGACGATTTCTTAATCATGTAAATATTCTATTGTAAACAAACAAAAGGGTATCAACTGGGTTAAAGAGCTTCCCTCTTATACAAAACTCCTAAACGAGGACCCGAAAAAGGTCCTTGGATGGAAATCTCCTTTCGAGATTTTCTTTAGTAGGAAACCAGAACAAAATTATATCTCCCGTCAAAAAACAAACTATACTATCCATGGTTGGGAAAAGAATGTACAAGCTGTTCGAAGAAAGGCTTACAAGGCTTTGCAGCGTGTAAAAAAAAGAACGATTAGATCCCAGGAAAAAAAACCTTAATGTACCAAACATACCAGATCAGGTAAAGGTTGTTAATATTCTTTATCTCATTGTATAATTAAAATAATTATTTCCTTTTGATCAGTCATACTTCATTTCAACTCCGTCTACTCTTAAAGCATCTGAAAAGTATTACTGAAAAAACTTTTGGAGTTGTACGTGTTAAGTAGTTTTATATGGACGAATACTAAGTTACAGAAAGCCAGGTACATTTAGTATTTCGGCATCTTGTTCTCTTGTTTTTCCTAGCTTAGAAGAATTGTCACGTGTTAGGTTGTTTGCGTTTTATATCAAGTTCAGTTGATGTTATCAGGTTCAATATTGCCCAAATTATAACCTTGTTTGCTTGTAAAAGACATGTGAGTTACTCCGCCTTTTTATACGTAATAATTATTTTGGTTCTGTTACCGTCTGTATATTAATGAAACAACCTCTTCATTCGTTTGGAATAAAATACTTTCTATCTTACAAAATCTATGTATCCATCATTGCATTTAATACTATAAAACCATAACCTCTGCAATTTACTCACATTGATTGAGAGAGTATATAGATATTTTATCAGTCAAAGGGTTCTGCAATCGTTCATCGAAAACATGCAAATATGTTTCGCGCGATCTCGTTATACAGCTATTTGATTTGTTATATGAAAGTATGCGTTGTTATTTGCTTGTTAACCGATTATCATCCCCCCAAAAAAAAAGAAAAAAACAGGG
>JAVYIG010002110.1:0-38726 GCA_035222895.1 Strongylocentrotus droebachiensis
GACCGTTAAAGTGACCCCTTTTTGCGATTTGTATGTGATTGGTAAGGTAAAATGTAATTTATTAATTTTTACAACCAGTATTCTCTCTGTCGAAATTGTACTTTTTACCTTATTTTCGATATGTCTGATATAATACACTCTCATTCTCAGCATTATCTTTTATATCTCTCGCTTTATCTCTCTTTCTCTCTACCTCTCTCCCTTTCTCTCCCTCTGTCTTTCTCTATCTCACACTTTTCCTGGATCCCCTGTGCTGTCTGCACTATTATCCTCCCTACCTCTCTTCTATATTTCCCTCCAGCCCTATGATGATTGTGGAATAGATTTAAGCAACTGTTAGCTGTTAAGCGAATTTTATGAATTTTATTAATTTGTATTATGTATACACTGATTTATTTAGAAAATTCATTCACTGTGTGATATGTCTTTATACGATTTATGTTTGTATAAATATTTATGTTTTTACAATGTACAAAACTCTGAAATTCAGCCATCTGGCTGCAAATGAATTTTCAATAAAACCATTTTCATTACCATCATTTGCTATCAATTTGTTAGATAATTATGTGCGATATTAATTTTGTGTGGTTTTCCCATCCGTGTTCGTATATCAGTGATCACTGTAGACGAAAGTAGAACACAAACATATCGTGTCTCTACAGGCAAACAATTAAATTAAAGCCATGTAATATACTTGTGCGACGTCGGTATGCTTAACTCAAGGTGCGGTTGATGTAATGCAGTGGCGGATGCAGGATTCCTGATCAAGTGGGGATGAAAATTTAGGAAAATCTCCGACATGTAAAAAAAAAAGAAAATAAAAAGGGGGGGGGGGTGGGTTCTTCTCACATGTCGACGTCCTTTTTTTTTAATTTGATAATCTTTGACAAGTAAGTAACAAACAGATTTCATATTTAGGGGGGGGGGGGGCTTTAAGCCCAGAGTCCAGATTCCTGCCAAACAAATTAAAGGGGTTTATTTGAGTCAAAAATTGTATACAAACGAACAAAATGCCATCCCTCACCTCTCCCCTCCCCATTCTGAAGGTGTCATTGGAATAAGAATAAAATGAAACTTTCTGGAATCATGGCGATAAAGCCTTTGTGAATATTTCCTGACCAGCTGCACGGCGAAATACCAAATGAGCAGACCTCTTTTGTATCGTGATTGGTCCCCTCCTGCACTGGTTCGTCATTATGGTTCATTTTTCGATGTACATAATTATAATCCACAGTTTACTGATATTGCTAAACAGTCATTGTACCTAGCTGTTGCTTTCATACAAACGATGAAAATATAGGCACATAGACGAGGAAGCTTTTTGTTCAGTTCAGAGATCGAGTTAGAGGGGATAAAACTGAAATTAAAAATGTGACACAGAGTTATACATGGATATATCTTATGAATGCTGTCAAAAGCATACGAATAGAACTTCATTTTGGTAGGTAAGTTTATGAATACAATTTTTAATTATCGATATAATAATCTTCAACAAAATTATAGTCTCCAATTTTTAGATTTACCTCCATAAACGCATCCGAATTCTAATGTTTACTAAACTCTTAAAATTCATTTCCGTCAAACGACATTGGCATCAAGATTTTACTTCACCATGTTCACTATATAAATTATGGTCTTCATAAATTGTCCAAAAATGTGGTATAGTAAAACATGTATGTTTCTACATCTATCTATTGGAAATATCAACATGTTGCGCTCACATCAGTTCCTTCATATCAGACGACAAGTCGACAACACAATACATGACCGATATCGAATCGATCGACAGCAGGTCGAGAGCGTCATCATAACCGTGATCACTTGATATACAAGCAGAACCAGTAGCGTACCTATGGGGGGGCAGGGGGGCAGAGTGCCCCCCCCCCCCCCCCTGACGGGCTCCAGGGGAAAAAAAGAAAAAGGGGGAGGGGAAAGGGGGAAGGGGAAAGGAGAAAAAAAGGGGAAAGAGAAAAAAAAGAGGGAAAAAAAGAAAAGAAAGGAGGGGAAAGAAAAAGAAAAAAGGAAAAGGGGAAAGAAAAGAAAAGGAAGGAGGGGAAAGAAAAAGAAAAAAGGAAAAGGGGAAACAAAAAAAACAAATAGAAAGGAGAGAAAAAGAATAGAAAGGAAAGAAAGAGAAAAAAGGAAAAGGAAATAAAAAAGGAAGAAGAAGAGAACAGGAAGAAAAAGGGAAAAGAAAAGGAAAGAAAAAAAATGGGGAAATTAAAAAAAAAAGACCATGGCCGTACGCACGGGGGGGGGGGGGGCAGTTAACCCCAGATATTTTGAAAACGTACAGTTTTTTTCCTGAAAATGTTTAACAAAGCTCACAAGTAGTGTAGGTCTATATCAAATCCTTCAATTATACTTTTGAAAATGCAGAAGTAGATTGATTGATTTTTTTTAATTTTTTTTTTTAATTTTATTTTGTTACCCTCTCTTGCTACGCTGTCTTTACAATTAACATCGCTACCAAACATGCTCGCCCCAACCTAGAACAAATTACCTGTTAATAGTTATGTACCAAGCGTTATTCAAAGAAAATTTGGTTTGCTCGCTGGCTACGCTCCCTCGCCAAAATGGAATTAACATCAACTTAAACATGATTGTGTAAGCCCTAATCTGCAACAACAACAAACTGAAAATTATGTACCAATCAGCATCATTAATTTTTTTTTTGCTCGCTCGCTACGCTCGCTCGCCAAAATAGAAGTAACATCGATTTTACTATAAATCACGCTTGTGCCCCCCCCCCCCCCCCGACATGGAACAATAAAACCAATTATATGTACCATGTTCTCTCTAAATGAGAAGTGATTTTTTTTCGCTCACTCGCCGAAGTGGAATTATGCTTACATTACTAACAAAATTTAATGTTCCCGCCGTTGACCTGCTCCAATATCATTAAAAAGAGAAATGTGGGTTTTTTTTTGTCTGCCCGCCAAAATGGGATTGACATTGGCTTAAACACGATTGTACCCAGCACCGACCTGCAACAATGAAACAAAGTTTATGTACCAATTCATTGAGAACAATTGAACCAAGTTTAATTGGCAATTATTAAAAAAAGAAGCGATTTTTTTTTGTATTGCTCGCTACGCTCGCTCGCCAAAACGGAATTAACATCACCTTAGACATGATTGTGTTAGCCCTGACCTGCAACAAAAAATCCTGAAATTTATGAACCAGTTATCATTACAACATTTTTGCTCGTTCGCTACGCTCGCTCGCCAAAATAGAAATAACATCGCTTTTAATAATCACGTCCCTGACATGGAACAATGAAACCAAGTTTATGTACCATGTTCTCACTAAAAGAGAAGTGATTTTTTTCGCTCGCTCGCTACGCTCGCTAGCTCGTGGAATTATGTGCCCACCACTGACCTGCTACAAAGTACAATATCATTAAAAAGAGAAATGTGGGATTTTTTGCCTGCCCGCCAAAATGGGATTGACATTGCCTTAAACACGATTGTGGCCGCCCCGACCTGCAACAATGAAACAAATTTCATATAGCAATTCATTGAGGAAAGATGTATTTTCGCTCGCTAGCCAAAATGGGTATAAAATCACCCTAAACACAATATTGTTCCCACACCCGGCATGGGACAATTGAACCAAGCTTAAGTGGCAATTGTTAAAAAAGAAGTGATTTTTTTTCTTGCTAGCTACGCTTACTTGCAAAAATGAAATTAACGTCACTAGTAAATGAATTTGCCCACCCCTGACTTGCAACAATACCAGTTTATATACCAAACCGTTACTTAAAGATATTTTTTTGCTCGCTCGATCGCCAGAAGTGAAAATTAGCATCCTCTTTGTTTTTGTTTCGGTCGCTTGCCCCCCCCCCCCCCCCCCCCTGACGGAGTACCCCAGGTACGCCACTGAGCAGAACTGACGATCACAGATTCGATTAATTACATAAAACAACAATGCCGCGGCTGGTAGCTATTACGTGATTAAAAGCTCTGACCAGAAAAATATCGATTGTATTTTACAATAATTATATCTTCATGCGAGCTGCATTTATTAATTATCGACTTATCGTAACAAAGGCGCCAGAAGTATTTTGCCTCGGAATAATTTGGACTTGAATGAAGCCACGGCTCAATTCATTTCATGCAGTACCCCGCACTTATAATTTGGAAAAACGGTGAAGAAAAGGATCAATCTCCTACTAAATGTACATATTATACCGATATTAACCACCAAGTGCTTTGACAATACTCAGCCTAGCAACACTGACGCATGCCGACGTATATGTAAAATATGAATAGGTGGAATGCTATCAGTTGCAATGCAAAAGCATCCATCAATAATTGTTCAAAGGCGACACGAATGTGGACAATCTAGTACTTAATCTTGTTAATATAGAATACATTTCCATATATAACATCATGCTATCAACGTTACTTATCATTTTGCCCAAAGAATGAAATGATTTTGATGAATGTGTTTCTTTATAGCATTAATGTTCTCTTAAGTCGAGCAACAAAAGTAATTGCAATGGCATTCGTTGTCATTTTGTCACCATGTGTCATTACAAGTATTAAAACAAGGATTAAAAAACACAAATTTTTCAGCATTTATCAAAATGACAGATGCAATTAATGTTTTCTAGTATCATCGTTTATTCGCTATAGTATAGTGTGTCAGAAAATGCCGATGTTTTTGTCTCTTTATTTGATCGCTTTGTGTTTTGTTTTGTTTTTGTGTATTTTGTAATATTGTATTTTCTGCTTTTGTATGTTTGTGGTATGTATATGTTTTTGACTTTCTGTGTTTTGTTTTTAATGATTGGGCTTTTCCCTATTTTCATTATTTTGTTCTGTTATTGTTTTTGACTTGCATTATGCATATACCGCTTAGGCCTCTTGGTAATATCAGAGTTTGCATCGTTTTCAGTCGAGTATAACTGGTTCATTACAATCTATTTACGGTATTTGATTTTTCTCAATCACTGCAAAATCATCCATCCCATACGTGTACGTCTTCCATACAGGATAGAGAAATGCATACTTCACAGATTTAGAGATCCTTCAAGCAAAAGAAAGAACTGATCTTTTATGGTTTCAACTTCGGCAAACATAACAACGACTGGATAATAATACTGCCAGGCCCTCGTTACTCTCATTCACACAACACAGCTAACATAGTTGACAGAAGTACTTTAGCGTTTGTCGTAGCTTAGCAATACGAGAATACAAAAAGTTATATTTACATATAACCTTACGGGTCCCAGAGTTCACCTGCGTGAAAACAAAGTTGAAAATGTCATGACGTGGTTTCGTATTATCAGTACATAGACCTATATTAGTCAGTGCATTTTATATGCGAACACGGATATTCTCGCATCTTTGATGGCTATATTTTTCGGTGTACGCGACCTGTCTTTTATTATATGGCCATTATCACATAATAGTCCGTCGTTATTAAATTAGGATCTCTCTGTAGCGATACGACGGATAAATAATGAATGACAGAGCATCGGTATCTGGTCGATTCAGTGTTAGTTGTCAGAATTGAAGGTTGGTTAACGTCATTCCGGGCTTGCATTTACATTTGACATGTATACTATACCTGGGAGTGAGTCGTAAGGCTGGTCGTATTCTGTAAGTATATTGTGACAGTGCATGCAATTGGACATTTTGGAAATTGGAGTCTGATATCAACATGTTGTGTAGTTTAGAAATCAATGATGGTTTTAAATGTTTATAATATTTGTAATATATTTAGTTTTTGATGTAATATTTGTAATATATTTAGATTTTGATGTAATATTTAATTTTCATTTTGTTTCATTATGCATGATTTATAGTCGTACGTTTTAGTCATTCATATTTTGATCGTTTATTGTGTTGTACATTGACTTTGTAAATTGAAAAATTTCAGCTTCCCTGCTGCACTTTTATTGCAATAAACCGAATCAAATCAAAACATATGGAATGTTTTAATTATACATTTGTAATCATATATTGCATTTATAGTGGATTGTGAATATCAATACCTTTACATTTATATTGCTATTTCGTCATCATTTTTGCAGACTGTTAATCCTTTATACCTAAAACATAAAGTAATTAACCGAATCTTATCTTATTTTATGCATGAATTTAATTTGATATGGGTTATATAATATATAGAACACGATCGCAACTACTTTTGAAAATCAATTAAAGAGCAATTTCAATACAATGTTGTTTATCCCATATAAATCATGTCAATCATGTCATTGTAATATTCGCACGTTTTCAAATGGTAATGGACAGGTCTATATTGAAGCCCCAGAAATTTGATGGCAAAATTTCACCTAAATATAAATATTGTATCAGAATGTGAAAGATGAAGTCATTGAAGACATATTTCTGCAAGGACTTTAAAAACCAGATGTGTTTGAAGTCGAATATTGATGATAATGGAGGTTTTCTGCGTACAACAGAAAACCCAAATTAATTTTCTTTTCTCAATATTTGTCTTCAAACACATTTTTATTATTATTATTATTATTTTTTTTTTTTGGGGGGGGGGCAATCTGTGCAGAAGTGTTCTGAGATGACATCCTCTTTGAGATTATGATACAATTTAAGTACGATTTTGCCATCAAATTTTGGGCGACTTTGGGACTCTCAACAGGATCTTAAGTTGATTTTTATTTAGTTGCAATCATGTTTAATTACGGCCCTCAAAATTAATATGGAAGAACCTCCCGTTTTTATAGATGTTATATTTCCTGGGAGAAATTTCAATTGTTAAACAACCTCCCGTCTGTTATCCGTAATTCCACTCCGGTTGACTCTTTTAAAGATAACTGTATGTTTATTTATAATTTCATTTATTTTTTCGTCATTTGTTTATTTGTTTGTTTATCATTAATTTATTTTTTAAAGCGCATTGAGCAATATTTCAATGGATTTTGCGCTATATAAAAAAATCGATGTAATTTAAACATCCATGTATATAATTATATACAAAACACATGATAATCCACGCCCCTGCATATTCATAAATGTCTATTATTCAATTTAGTAGTAATGTTCGAGCAATCATGTGAAACGAATATGAGGACGAATAAAAGAGTTAGCTCATGGCATGCTGTTGAGCGCCACGGAAGGGTGCTATAACATTACTCTATACCATTTAATGCCCTTCCGACTGTCCGCAGACGAATGTATTATAGCAATATCCAATCCAATCCAATCCAATCCAGGTATATAAAGCGCCAATATCTAGTTGCCTAATCAAAGGCGCTGATATAATATTCTACCACTTATTCTTGATTTGTAGGTCTTAATCGGACGATGGGTGTTTGATTATTCTATACTCATCAGTTATTGGTACAGGTGAGACGGATAGGAGTGTTACGTAACATCATATCTTCGCATCACTACGCATCTGATGGTCACCAAGCCTCTGGTCGATATGAACATATCCGAACACCGCGAGATCTCTTGATAGAGGCTTTATTTCACATACCCCCCACACTCGCCGGCACAACGCAGCTAAAACATAGAATAAAACATTTGGTCCGGCCTGGTATCGGTCCTAGTATTACTTATGTAGGTCTAGGGTTCAAATTCAGGTCCCAAGATGACTTTATGTCACCCCAAGAAGTACTGTTGTGATCATTGCATCGCCTTATTGAGGTGTATGATGTGACACTGTCAGACTGAGGAGTGCCAAGACCTAACTCAACTAAAGGAGAATTGTCAATTTAATCGTTAGCTGGAAGACTTACTGGATTTATTTTTCCTGGATTAAAACACCATGGCGTTATCGGAAAACCAGAACAGCAAAGAGAAAATAAGGGTGAGATTTGTTTTTCTCATAAACTTTTTTTGTATATAATTTGTTTGTAAAACCTTATAAAGACGGAAATGTAGGTTCTGTTTTTTTTTTATGAAAGATTAGAGCAGCACATCAGCCTAGCCTATGCTACCGTTTGATCGGTTTTGGGACGAAAGGTCCTGTCAACTTTTGAAAACAAGTTTGAATTATCAGTTGTTCTGCGTCACATGAGATATAGACATGATTAACCGTGTATTGAGTTATGTTCGTATAGTAACTACGATACCCTCCCAATCGTCTGCCAAAATATTACACATTTTCAATGAAGCGAGACACAATCGATACCCTCTACGTCCGACAAAGGAAGTACACCGGTCTGTAAACAATACCAACAAAAGGCAGATAAAGATAAATGGCGGAGTTATATGAAAGGATGAGCGCTTTTAACACGGGCTTGTGAAGGATCTGTATAGATCCACCATCCCATTCTTAATCCGAGGTCACACAGTAGTTATATTCGATCGTGGATTCTTGAATGGATGTTCTAACGAAGTATAATCAATCATATTTGAACGTAGAACATGAATTGCAATGAATTGCAATGATCCATTGCATTTCCCCCCAATCCCCAACAGGAAGAATTCCTCTGTAGGGCCATGCATCATGATTCAAGGCATGCCCACATAGAGGAATTTTATATGTTGGGGGTCGAGGCAAAATGCAATGAATTATTGAAAAATTATTGCACTTTCTTTGATTTTTTGTTTTTGTGGGGGCGTCAACTTACCCTAGCGCCCGCTGCGTACAGTCATGATTCATTGGCAAAGCAATGGCCTCGTTACTGTGAGCACCCAGGATAAAAAACCGTGTCGATGTGCTATATTAGTGCCCTTTTATGAGGCATTAATCCCCATTACTGTTAGTTATGACTTAAGGACGTAGGTCCCCTAGTTGATTAGCATAGTAGCACACACATGCTTTAGCAGTCACGCAAAACAAATACTCCCCAATTGTCATTCAATAAAATCTGAGCATGTATACACTATTATCTAGATCTAGTGGGAATAAATCATTGTTAAAATCTTTCCATAAATCGGAGTAAAAAAAAATTATTCCACCATTATGACCAACAGTGTATCTTCATTTTTTTTCTCAAGCTGAAGGATGACGAGAATCATCAGTGCTGCCATGCGTACAATATATATTTAAAAAAAAAAAAGAAGAACCATTATTATTTCAATCGTTAACAAATTATGTGGTTCCAATTTTCTATTTTCCCTTACATCTCTCCCTGATTAAGTGAGTCGATTTATTGCGTTTCTGTGACAGTTTACCGAACAGAGAGATCTACATTATTATGCTTTCCCCCACCACCCTTGATAATGTGTGTGTTAGATATATGGGGGACAAACGAACAACCATAATTAATGTCGCCAAGCTAGTCGAAATATGTTTTTTCTGCAGATGATACTAGTAAAAATACGTTTTTATTTTTGTGGAAATTCTTAATTTATCGTAGAAGTTTAATGCAGAGGCATTATAAGTTGAGAAAATGCACTTAACATATTATTTCTCTATTAAAATGAAATTGGATCGTTTGATAATAATCATGGGGCAAATGTCTTTAAAACAATTTGTAATATTGAATTAATCTATTAGCCGCATAATTAATGTTCATCCTTATCATGTTGCAGCATCTCTGTGCCGCAGTGCAAGCTGGAAAATTGGCAGAGATTGATACAATTCTACAGCAAGGGATGTATATAAATGTAGACGAGGTAAGAATGATCACTTATAAAGTGATACCAGTCATGTCAGTTGTCTCGATCTATTTTCAGTTAATTACACGATACACGATAAAAAAATATGAAAAATTATGTGACAAACATCGCGATGTATGTTCGCCAAAAATGGCGCAGTTTTTTTTATTTTTTTCAACAATAGACGCAAGAGAATTCCCAAACTCTCAGATAATGTTAGATTCAGTGAGGGGATGATTTGAGAATGCGAGAGTAAAATTAGCAAGACATTAATTTTATACCCGATAGTAATGATAATGTTGTTAACCCTGGGAAGCCTCATCAGCATCAGTGCTGTTCGTGGCGTTATTATTATTACCCCAGTAGTTGCCAGGTTTTACACCTGGGTGGGGAATGGCAAAGTTTGATTAATGCCTTGCCAAAGGACGTTAGTGCCGGCCTGTGATTCGAACATCAATCCCTTTGATTGAGACTCAAGTAAACGAACCACTATACCACGACACCTCTATCTGATGTTGATAGGATAACACAAAAAGTGGCTGACTATAGTGAATAGTACCTCTCAAAGATTACCACAACCTTTTTTCATTGCTTGTCACTGTCTTGTTGGTATACAAAATATACACATACCATGTAAAAAGGGTAAATAACTTAATTTTAAATCATATTCAGAGGCTGTATTGGATGCTAATTCGGGTTAATTCAACACCTAAATTCTTACTATTTATAATTCTTATTTAAGTATGTATATCATAATTATTGCTAATAATTTTGTTAAATCTCAATCGAACCAATCATTTTTACTATCATTGATTTTGTGTAGGGCGGGAATATGATGGCCAAATCTCTATATCGTAACCTCCTGATGCTGGCTATTGACTCGGTTCAAGTCGAGACAGCTAAACTTCTAATTGAGAGAGGCATTGATGTCAACCACAAGACATGGGTAAGTCATCAAACTTTTAAACCCCTCTTAATTGTATCACAATGTGCAGAGCCGATTGGTCGTTCTCTCACGAGTTCTTAATTAGTTTGATTGCTGAGATCGCCGAGGCCAAGGGTGCCGAGTTGGACCTTTAACAAAAATCGGCAAAACTCGAGATAACTAAGGCGTCAGAGCTCGTAGTATGTCGTACAATGATCTTCTGGTCGTACTGACTCACAAGTTTTAAGGAGACATTTTGAGCGAATGGGCGCGTTCAAACTAATCGTGTCTCTTTTTTAATTTCTATGTTAACGTGATATCGTACATTACTATGATCTGTGACATCTTTTTCGTCAACCAGTAAGATAAACGTTTACATTTGTAACTTTTTGAAACATTTTTTTTTAAACTTTGCTTTCACCGATCAGTATCATTATTCGAATGCATTACACTGTCCACATTCTTTTCCAATCTTATCCATGCAGGGTGTAAACGGCAAACAGGGAGCAAGGGACATGGCACAAGAGTCAGGGCTTCGAGAGATTGTTGATCAGATCGACTGCAGACTACCCGTTCCCAAGGTAACCAATTAACTTAATTTGACAGTGCAAGTCGTTTTCATACATGTTCGATCACTTCGATGCAATTAATTGTTGTTTGAAGAACTTTTGCTCTCGTCGTAATCCTATTCATAACCTATTTAAGACGAAGAAATTATGAACGATGATGATCGATCCAAGAGTCGGAAGTGTTGGCTGCGTGTATCTCTATACTCTTTGATAAGTCTTTCGAATTTAACAAATTGGCCCGTTGTTTCTACCCGTATACCCTTTGCGTCCCGAGACGACAATTAACGTTCCGATGCCCCTGTTTCGACCATTCGACGCTCGCGTACACAGTCATATTCGGCAACGCCCGATAACTATGTTTCGACTTCGGACACCCCTGTGTTCCGTCAAAGCCGTCTGTTTCAAGACCTTATGATATCTGTCCATTCTGACGTCCCTACGTTTGACACTTTGTTTTTTACTCCCAAATATTTCAATAAAATCTATTGTTATAGATAGCACATCTATTATTTTCTGTCAGGCATTCTTCAGCGTTTCGACGCCCATCGACAACCCTATCATAAAACGAAGACTATGTTTCGCCAGGGACGGTTTATAGCATATCCCTCGATCCGCCATCCGTTCTTTACGATATCAAAATACCTCCGACACCCCTATGTTCCGACACCCCTTTCATGAACGCCCACTCAATTCTTGAGGCCTCATTTCTCACGACCTTCTCCACGATACCGTCTTTCCACTACCTTCAGACTATCTGTAGACCAGGGGAATTCATTACGCTTGGTTGCAATGCAGGTTTGTTTCTTCTACAAAATTTCGGAGATGTAAACGCTCTTTTGTACGTTGTTTTCTGTTTGCAGCGTTTGTTTCACGCCGTAGTCGATGGTCAGCAAGATAAAGTGACTAATCTTTTACGACACATAGATGCTGATATGAACATGAAAGTGGTAAGTTACTTAAGATAGTAGCAGTGGCGGAAATCCGATTCGTTCCGCATTGATCAATTTTGTTCTTATCATTGCCGTTGGCTGTATCTTTTTCCATTATGATGTAATGATGATCAAGGAGACAATAGATTATCATTAGACTTGTAAACGTTCTGTACAAGTTGAGAACAGAAAGAAACTAAAAGCGTTAACCATTATTCTCATGTTATATTTTCAAGAGTTTGCTCATATTAATTGTATAAATCTCCCTTTTTAAAGTTATTTGTACAAGAAAATGTATCTCACATTATTTGCAAAATCAACATTTATTGCCTTCTCCTATACAAGCTTGAAATATTTTTCATATTACAAGATTACAAACCAGGTTGGTACATATTTGCCAAATAAATTATAAACTTTTTATAATAATAATAATAATAATAATATTTAATTTTCATATAGCGCTTAATACAAATGTCTCTAAGCGCTTTACAAATATACATATAGGAAATAAAAAAATAAAATGATTATACCAAATATAGAACATTACTGTTATGCACCTTAATAATTATGAAATCTATCAGCTCCAAAATTATTATATTGGTCTTACTTTACTTTCCCAATGTATTACGTACTTCATTGCAACGGATGTTAAAGAGCTTCACTCGCAAAAGTTTCGAAAAATCAACCTATAACGGCAATCTTGATAGCATTTCCCATCACCTATTAACATTTTGTAATCCGAACGTGATTTCTATGGTCAATTCATTTAAGTATTGAAATTGCCTAATTTGATTTGATTTCTAGAAAGTCTTTGCGATCGTGTTGTTTAACCCTGTGCTTATGCCTAGTTCACACCGACGCCGAATGTCGCGCTTTAAATCGGCGATCAATTCGGCGTCATTTTTTCAAAAAATCTCACGATCTCCTGAGATATGTTATGCTAAGTTCACACCGACGCCGAATTGATGGCGCATTAAATCGACGAGCAAAGCGGCGGCAAAGCGTAACAAAGCTTAATTAAAGCGTAAAGACCGTAATAGAGCGTGAGAAAGCTTTGAGCAATTCGGGACATTCGGCAAGAGCGCCAAAAATGTAAACTCTGTTAAGCTTTCCTACGCTTTGAGCAAAACTTTGATACGCTTTGTGACGCTTTGATAAGCTTTAATACGCTCTCCCCGCTTTACGCAATTCGTGACAGATCGTCTCAAATTTTTAAACAGTTTAAAAAATGTTGGCGCTCTTGCCGAATGTCCCGAATTGCTCAAAGCTTTCTCACGCTCTATTACGGTCTTTTACGCTTTAATTAAGCTTTGTTACGCTTTGCCACCGCTTTGCTCGCCGATTTAATGCGCCATCAATTCGGCGTCGGTGTGAACTTAGCATTACGGGAACCTGGTGGTCCCTGTGTTTAGCCTTTGGGGCCTATAACATTCAGTAGTCAACGGGTAAATTATTGTCCTCATCTTGTTCTCTCCAAGGATTTACACGGTGATAAGGCAGCTGGATGTAGCGCTTACACTCTTCTCATGATCGCTCTCAGGAACGGCCATGTCGAGATCGCCCACCAGCTCATTGACCGCGGCATCAATCTAGACTTTGATCATCAGGTAAATAATAGATCTAATATAGAATGCAACAACAACAACACATAAGATTTGGGCTCACTGATTCGCTTAATTACGACAGACAAAAAAAATGCGGACTTGCCTTTGCTTTTTTGAATTTGGGCAGATTAACATCCTTTAAAAAAAAAGTGGATAGAGTATTAAAGATATTCGGGGTAATCTGAAGAGACTATACTATGAATTGTTCTGTTGGCATGTGTTTTCATTCATTTGAGAATGGGGTATAGTGGCAATTGCTCTAGCATAAAAGAAAACACACAAATGCAAGTCAATCATTCCTGTCCTAGCTGTTCCTTCCTCCCCCTGATTTAATTATTATGGGAGATCTATGTGAACTCTGTATTTAAAGTAATAATATATCCCGAATCCGAATATTTTTACTGTTTTTCACCTCTTTTTTCAGGAATGGGATCGTCCTGATGATTCAAGTGAAGAAATCATGGTCGAGTCTTTCGATGCACATAAACTCGCCATGGACACGGGTATGGTGGGCGTGGCTAAGGCCATCGATAAACGAAGAGGGGGCGGGACTAATGGCAATGAAACAATGTCACCGTCCAATGGAATCAAACATGAAAAGGTATAGGAATCATTTTGTTCTAATGCCTTT
Source organism: Strongylocentrotus droebachiensis (assembly GCA_035222895.1). Classification (NCBI taxonomy): domain Eukaryota; kingdom Metazoa; phylum Echinodermata; class Echinoidea; order Camarodonta; family Strongylocentrotidae; genus Strongylocentrotus; species Strongylocentrotus droebachiensis. Next base: position 14,201 of record JAVYIG010002110.1, read on the forward strand.
GAAAAAATAAAAACAAATTCCTCGCATGCTAACTATTGATTACAAGATCCATGTTTAATAATTCAACAGTAACTAACACTTCTAACAATTTTATTTTCCGAAGTGCCTTATATACCCAATGTGTTATCTTTTTCTCTGTCTCTATATCTCTCTTTCTCTCTCTCTTTCTCCTTTTGATTAATGCTACGGAATCGTTAAAAACATTTTTGATTTATATTCATATCACTAATTGCAGTTTAACGACAAGTATAATAGTGGTACACTAATCATGTATACTGTTTGTATTAACATATCTTCGAAATTACATTTTGGTTTTGCTTTTATTATATCGACACATTTTCATCAGATGGCGTATTCAGTCGGCAGAAGCCCCACCCCCCCCCGTAGCTAATTGAAAAATGAACGCAGCTTGCAGTTGGCAGCAAATAGAACTGCCTAGATACATTTCCCTACCCCCCCCCCCTCCAAAAAAAAAAAAAAAAAAAAAAAAAAAAAAGCTCTTATGTGGGAGGTATTCCGCCCTAGTATAAATATCTTAATACGCCATGCACTGTCGTCTATTTTCGCTTCTACTATAACCAATAACCTCTTTATAATACTCCTACCCGATCTACTAGCAAACGGATGTAACTAACGGTGCTGAGGAACATGCTAACACCACTACAACTCAATCACAGATGCTTATTAATACCAAACAACATGTAAGCATTCGAATATAATATATTGATAAGTCGTGAGGCCAGTTTCTCGAAACTCTCATAAGTCTTAGTTCTTTGATATACCAAAAGTTAAGAAATTCACGACTTCCAATGAGATGTCTATGATTAAATAAAAGGGACTTTTAGATTTACACGACATTAGGCGGTGTCACACAGAAAAATCCCATAAAAAAGGGAGATTTTTCTTGCTTCGTTAGAGGATTTTTAATGGGATAATTGATGACAGACAGCAATTAAGAGGATAACTAAAATCCGGATTTTTGGCCTCTGTGTGACACCGCCTATTGTGTTAAGGCACTGGGCCGTGCCCGGCAGTGCCTTTAAAGGACGTCACATTACCTTAAAAGGATGTCACACGTAGCGGTCCACGTTCTCGTCGTGTAAATCTAAAAGTCCCTAGTGACAGTTTCAAGACACCGGCCTCTGTATTTGAACTAACTCACAAAACATATTCTAAATCAACTCTCGGTCAATTTTGATTGTCATGTGTCGTGACAATCGTCTTTATGTATGTAATGCTTTACATTTTCTGGGCTTTATATTTCTTCATGAAGGATTTTATGCTTCTAGGCATGCATTCAAATGTGTTGATTTTCAAATGGAGGGGTTTGAAAAATATATACGGTAACGGTTGGTCTTGTAGCAGCATACAAGTTTGTAAATCAAGTCAAGTTATCGACAAGTCCTAACAAATATTAGGCCTAGCTATGTCATTTCGGGCTCTGGTTGATAATCATGGATCGTAAATATGTATTTTAAATCTTGTTCATGCATGCACTACACTGCTGAAAAAAATGTTCTATGTAATCAACCAAAATAAAAGTATTGATTGGAATGTTCCTGCTGAAGTCACGATATTGAACTTGAACATTCAACCAACGCAACTGATATTGAGTAAAAATTAGTACTCAAGTTCCCTATATTTTGGTCAGATATATTTTGTTTCCAATTATCCGATCCGATTTTAGGGACTTATGCCCACATAATGTCAATATTTGTATATATTCCTCTTGAAATAGTTCTTGTTGTTATTATACTTTCACAACTTTTTAGGCCTATCTGAAATATTTTCCATTGACTATGGTTTTGATTATCTTTTTAATTGATATTTTCCTCTATCTTTTTTTTTCAGGAACCAAAACAAGTTAGAGCTTCAACAAGCTGCGGCTGTATAATTTCTTGATGGTGGCATCTATTCGACGGAAAAAAAAGAGACTCTTTTGAGAACGGAATCATGAAAACGATTATATAAACGCTATTTATCTAATAAAAAAGTCGTTTAAGAACTTCTATGAATCATGGCACCAAAGACTTCGTACGTTTGAAATCACATTGAGTTCAGATTTCCATCGAGGAATGTTAAAAAAAAAAACATCATGTACGGTTACAGTCATAGATAGACGTATGATATGGAGACCCGACAGTGCCAGAGCATGTTTATAATTTCACTTCATGTGAGTATTTCTTGAAAACAAAATGACTCCTGATGGTATATTTGATGCAGAAGAGATACAACTCTGTAAAATGTTGTCGATACAACTCTATAGTACGGACATTATATTATTTTGAACATATTTTTGCTCAAAGCCCACTACATGTATTTGTGAATCGAGAATCAAATAAGTCGGAGTACGAATCGGAGACAAGCGATCTGGATTTTAGTGAATGATGTGAGTTCCTGTTCTTACTATTCACGTTTATTTCGACCACGCCCACAAGTTAAGGACTCGTTTAGGTGTCGTCAGGGGACATGGGGGTTCGCGCCGCCCCCCCCCCCCTCATAAAGAGGTAAAAAACGAAGGGGAACATAGAAGAAAGAAAAAGCGAGAAAAGACAGAAATAGCTAGGAAAAGGGAAACAAGACGAGAAAAGAAGATGCCTTGACAACATCATCCCTAGCCTTGTAAATTCGCATTTATTTTCAGAGCAAGGCCGGTGCCCCCAATCGTTCCAGTACCTCCTAAATGGGAGCCCCGTGACTCACACTATGTCACTGTTCATAGTAACAGTTTTAGATACATCTAAATCAAAACGTTTAACCTATGATAGATCCGACTGGCCAGGATCATCATCATTAAAGTCTACACACAACTATTTTCCAATGTCTAGCAAAGATAAAAGCCACATCGTGTTTGGCCTCTGCTAGCTAGGGGAGCTAGTCCCTTTCCCAGCATTCTGCATGTCACAACTCAAGGGTACAGCATTGAGTGTCCCCTGCGGCCTCTGAATGAAGTGGATTATGGCGCTTTAAAAGTAACCATCGAGACAGTTTTCCTTGAAGTACGTAAAAGTACGTACAAAAATAATAACTTTCAATTAGTATAGATTAACGATTTATGGTAAATACAGGGGCGTACGCAGGGGGGGGGGGGGGTTTGAGACCAAAAAAAAAAAAGTGTCCGCTTATCCCCCCCCCTCCCACTGAGCGACTTTTCGGCTGGCTGAGTCGTTGCGATTTTTTTTTGGACTCCAAAAAAAAAAAAAAGTGTACGCTTACCCCCCCCCCCCCCAACGAAGAAAAATGTCAAATTTTCAAATTTCGAGACAAAAAAAAAAAAAAAAGTGTACGCTTACCCCCCCCCCCCCCCCCCCCCACTGAGCGACTTTTCGGCCGGCGCGATTTTAAATATTTCGGGAACAAAATATTTTGGGCCCGATTTTAAACCCCCCCCCCCCCCTTGAAAAAATCCTGCGTACGCCCCTGGGTAAATACATGTAAATATCATGACACTTTGGTGTGATAATTATTCAAAACCAATCAAATCGTTTGATATCTTGATGCTTACGACGGCAAAAAATAAAACGATATATAAATTTATAGAAAGGGAGCGACAATATAATTTGAAAGAAGCGAAATTCGGGAAGGAACTTAATTGCATATTAAAAAGTTCAGCAACTCCGTCCAAGATCGTGAGGACACCTGATGATTGTGCAATATGTGGGACATATTTTCTTGATCAATATTATTATTTTAATAGACAAATCATCTCAGAAACCGTATTCTTTCTAAAGCAGTATTGCAGTGTGCGAAATGAAAGTAGTAGTTATTTATGAGAACGATATGCAAATATTTCTTGAGGTCTGGGTATACAGTATCGTTTTGTTCTCAATTTTTGGTAGTATGAAACTTGTTTGCCTAAATTATTTTCTTCGTGTTTTTTTCGCTGCCCATTCTACTATTCCACCTTCTCCTCCTCTTCATCCTCCTTCCCGTCTCCTCTTCCTCCTCCCCCTTTCTTCTTCCTCTTCTTTTTCTTCTACATTTGCATATGATTTGATGATTTCACTTCAAGTCTGTTCTGTTGAGGGTCTATACACTGTTCGATGATTTAATATCGAGTATCATTCCTTAAACTGGTCATTGTAGTCAACTAAACAGCTTGATAACAAAAATATTTACCCAACTTTGGTAGCTTATACTATTAAAAGTCATAATCGATGTGACCTTGAAATCTATTTCATGGTAAAGAGTAAATTGTTTTCTGTCTGATTATATTAATAATCTTTCTGTGAGTCATCCGTGGCAGCAGAGTTAAGAATAAGGTACCATTATACAGAACATTAGTTGCACTTTAAAATGAAATATAATTCAAGGTCACAGAGGTTATAACTTTTATAAGGAAATTCACACATGTTATAACTTTTATAAGGAAATCTACCAAAGTGGGGTATATTTTTGTTCTTGATACACACTGTACTATCTGTATAAATTATGCGCATGTATATATTGATCTACTCACCAAAGATAATAAAGTAAATGACCCAAGAGTTTGAGTTGCGTGAATTTGTTCATGGTTAAGGGGCGCCGGGATTGAGCTGGGGAAAAGGGTGAAAATTCATTCCCCGTCCGTCCCCGAAAAGAAAATTGACTTCAAAAGAAAGAAATGGTTTCTGGACCTTCAATAATGCCCGCGGTGCAATGATGATGGTGGTGGTGTTGGTGCTGATAAGGATAATGATCGTGTTGGTGGTGGTAGTGGTGATGTAGGTGGCGGCAGTGGCAATCTTCTTCTTATCGAGTCACTACACAAGTCCCGTCCAGTGGTCCACACAGGCTTTGGCACGGCAATTAACGGCTTCCAGGTCATCTTGGGTGCATGGCTCTGGCAGGAGTGGGCAGACTAACAGGTGTTCCATTGTCTGTTCCTGGCCGCATTCACATGCCGTTTGTTCGTCTCCTAGACCCCACCTCTGCATTAGGACTCTGCATCGACCGTAGCCAGTTCTTAGGCGGTTGAGGCTAAGCATGGACTTACTACTCAGTCCATGGGCTAAGCCAGGTAGGCCAAGTCTCACTGGAGCCGGTTGCGAGGGATTCCGAGGGCTGAGGGAGAGTTTATGTGGAGTGGTCTGAAGGTGGTTAGACCACAAAGTCATCCTTTGGTTGTGAGGGCTAGTATTAAGAGGCTCTACCGAGTGCAGAAAGCTGTGTCTGGATTTGAGCCGCTTGCCCACTGGCTGTTGTTCGAAGAGTGGGTGGAGTGGATTGTTTTCTTGTTTGTCCTTTTCTTTCTGGGACAAGATCAACCTTCTGACGTGTGGAGGGGCAATACCGCAGAGCAGGTAGATGTCTTCTACTTTAGTTGGCCTAAGGCATCCAGTGATCGCTCTGCAAGATGAATTTAGAGCTGGGTCAATCTTTGGTGCATGGGCCGACCTACTCCATACTGGTGATGCATACTCCGCAGCAGAGAAGCAAAGCAAAGGTTATAACCTGTGTGAATTTCCCTTCGTGATTATCATGATCACGAAGGGAATGATATTCATCTGTGGTGATGATGCTACAGATGGTGGTAAATGGTGCTGCTGTTGATAATGATGGTGGTGGTGGTAAATGATGAAGCTAGTGATGATTATGATGGTGATAATGATTTGATGATGATGATGCTGTTGCTATTGATGATTGGTAACTATCCTTCTCCAGAGCATAAAGATTAAAACTATATTGACTAATGATGAATGTCGTGATGAGCAGTTACAGGAAAATTTAACACTAAAAACATAGATGAAAAAAATTGAGACACAGTTTCTAACAGAATACTAAGAGCACTGATGCATGATAGAAAAAGATTAAAGATTATAAAAAATTACTCCTTGTACGTAGTCCTTTAACTCCTCTACCAATTAACTCTAATTGATTTTTGACATTGATGTTCATAATACAATGTACAATGTTTCACAAAATAAATTATGCACTCAGACAAATTTTCATCATAATTTGGTTAAAATTTTAATCTCATCCTAGTATTCAATATGTACACAAATATTCATTGTATGGATAAGAGTATAATAATCATGACATTAAAACAGTTTATTCAAAATACAAAATAAACCATCAATTTGAGCCTGAATTGGCAATAACCTCTGAAAGTTTACAAAATCAAACTTTCATATCAATGTCTACGGAAAACATTGGCTTCCGTAGTGTACCAAAATTTATATACAAAATGTACAAATGGGTCTTAGACATGTGGAAGAATTTCATAAACGATCATGGCATATCATTTCTAAAGTATGATCATAATGCATATTGCTTCAAAATTCTTGTCAATATGAGAAATATCTGGATTGTTGACAGCAGAATTTGGTAGGCACAAGACAGAATATTTGGTTCACATGTTTGGTTCACAAGTTTCAACAGGAAACCCTTATAATGACTTATATGCCATAGTAAAATCGCAGTGGTTTACATGAACATGTACTACACAGGCATTAACCATTTAAAACTTATTCAAGATACTGCACTTCATATTTTTGTATCTACTAACACACAGATAAGTAAGTATGCGTAGGACCAATAGTTTTTTTTAATCCCCATTGATCATCCCTTTACATGTAGTACACAAAAAATGTCGTCAAGAACCAAGGCAGTTTACTGTGGCATATCTGAACAAGCCATCAGTCAGTCAAGTTACATATCAGTCCTTCAACCCTTACTAAGTATATAAAGGATAACATTGCAACGATTTAGAGATGGTTCTAATCATACAGAGAGAATACTTCAAAGGGGGAAACCCCATTTTCAAGCAAGTGAGTGTTTTAATCCCCATTGATCATCCCTTTACATGTAGTACACAAAAAATGTCGTCAAGAACCAAGGCAGTTTACTGTGGCATATCTGAACAAGCCATCAGTCAGTCAAGTTACATATCAGTCCTTCAACCCTTACTAAGTATATAAAGGATAACATTGCAACGATTTAGAGATGGTTCTAATCATACAGAGAGAATACTTCAAAGGGGGAAACCCCATTTTCAAGCAAGTGAGTGTATGTATTTGAAATTTTAAAGACGTATATAAATACATTTAATACTGAGTATTTACATCTGTGGACCAAACTTTAATGTCACTTGCGGATAGATGTAACCTGGGATTGAACCCTGGGTCACAACCCTGAGCCACAATACAGAACCTTATTACCAACTGCCTTTTTAAAACCTAATATTATCCTTTATATCTCAGGCTACAGTTCTATAAATGTACTATCCTTATTATAAACCAGGATCTCCTTGGTAAATTTACAAGCAGCATTAAAACATTCTCATTTTCATTACAACAAATTTAGACAAATTTTTATGCCAAAAATCTTACCCCAAAATAAAGGGGGGGGGGGGGTAGTATCATACATGTTTTCAAAAATCTTGAACTTTTTGGACTTTTAATATCATTACATTTTATACATTAATTCCAATTTCACAATTGCTCATAAATCAGGTAGTAGCAGTTTTGTGCACTTGCCGTTGTTTCTAAAAGAAAAGTTTGAAAGAGTATCCAGGTATTACTTCCAGACTACTAGGAAGTAACTCACACACATGGCAAGATAGTACTTTATATAAATTTGTTAGAATTGTTCCTAAACAAAATCTTAGAAACATCGGATATAGGATGATGCTCCATCTGTTTCCCTTTACATCTTAAAGATGAATGAACTGCATGTCTGCTAAAATGTGGCAGCTACTAAAGTATTGGCATGATGATCAAATACAGATTTTGCTAAGCAAATAATATAGTAACCAAATAATTTATGTGTTTACCGGTATGCTAAAAGTCACATCCCATGTTTAAAAGTCTATGTTATACCATTGCTTCCGTAGAGCTCAATTAATATTTTTATTAAACAAAAAACTTAGATTAAAGAAATTTTCAGATAACCACAACCCTGTTGACATTAATGCAAAGAAAATTTGTCAATATATAAAACTAAGTATACAAAAACAGGTTTATAAAGATATGTATAAAATTAGATATAGTTATAAACTCTATACATGTACTACATGTACCTTAAATGCAAACTTAAACATTGAATTTTTGTTGAACAAATATAACATATTGGTACTATAAGTTATAACTCATTCACATTTATAATGATGGTAGTTATCATTTTATGATTAATATGAATTTGTGCTTCCATTAGTAACATGTACTTAAGAGCTGAAAGAATACGATCTCTGACATGGGATTCACCTACAAGATATCTCAATATAATTATAAATTATGTTTTACATAAATACAGTGCGAACTGCTTTAAAGTATACATATAATATGCTTTGCCTTTAATAATAGAGAGGTGATAATTAATTTCCTAAACAAGCTTTCTTCATCAAATTTTAACAGATTGATGCAACCTTGAAAGAAAAAATAGAATCTTGAAATATAAAATATCCACCACTTTGAAAGGAATCTAGGAGTCCATTGAAAGAAACCATCATGAGTCTCGAGTATGTGGACAATCCATTCAAATAAATGAGTTCAAAGGATGTTCACAACCTCAATGGTTTATGGTTGATAGTTTTCTTGCAACAGGGCCAAAGCTTCAATATCCATGGCGGAATGTCCAAGTCCTAATGATGTAAGATGTTCTTTAAAAATAAAGTTGAGTTCTGGTCATGCGATTGCATGAAAGAAATGGTGTGGAATCGATCAGAAAAGGTTGATCATCTAGCATATAAGTATTGGTGTGTGTACTGCAAGGTTCTGGAATCATCAAAAAGATAAAAAGTTTGGCCCAGTCTTGGTAAAGTTACAAGCACTGTACACATAAATATGTATATGGGACTACACGAACATGTGGCATAAAAATCTTTTTAAGCTGTTACATGCCATATTTAGAATATCAATGCATTTGAAGAGCCATGCTTTTCAGGGAACATTTTTTATCTTCCACACTTGCATAATAAAAATAATGATGCTCACAAATTATTTTTCACCTCTTCCCAGAACTCAACCTTCTCTTTAAGAAGACATGCTTCACACCACTAAATATCACAACAGACTGGACGTTTCACAGTATTTTATCCAAACAAATTACAGTACTAATCAATTCTTAGAATTTGGATGGGCACTTCATCTATACACCTCATGTGTTTATTACAGATTGAGCGCTTAAGTCCATCCACATGATATGGTAATAGTACAATCTTTATGGGGCAAGCAAATCAAATTTTGTGTATACACCACCATCCCTGTCACCCCCCTTTATCCTCAACAATTTAATTCCTAACGTAAAAAGGAATCCCTTTCCCTAAAATTGCACTCAGTTGTTAAGTAATATTTCTATGCTTCATCAAATGACATTAAAAAACCATCATCATCAAAGACCAAGAAATACATTTAATTTGTATCACTGTAATTTACAGTAATCACCTTAAATGCGAGTTGATAATTATTTGAATAGTACACTTTATTTCATCCTGTTTAAATTTAATTTATTAGGCCAATCTCCATTTTAAATGTAAAAAAGTAGACCACACAATATGTTTGACTCCATATGCACTCTAACTAATTCATTCCTTTGATATTGTCATCGAAACAGAGGAAGAATTTCCGTTTGATATCTTAACCATTCTCATTATTTAAATAAATACAATGCCAGGTAGAGAAGAAACCACCATAGATGTACACTAGTTCCTTTCATAATAATAAAAAGAACGTGTATCCACATGGCATCGGTTTTTATTCCTCCATCCTCATAAGAAATACCATCTCCGTCCTATCAATCTGAGGCATCTCAAGACCAGTTTCCATGGAAACATCACACCCAAATTCTTTCATCCTGAAATCAAATCATATATCAGGTTCACTGATTACAATCACTGAAAAACTAACTACTGGCACCTTGCGAACATGGACATCACATGACAGTGGCTCTAGCGCCAGAATCCCTGATTTCATACTGGAATTAAGGAAGGTCACTGATCTGAGGTCATGGGGGGTCAAAGGTCGTTGGTCAAAGAGAGACGTCTTCCGCCGTACTTGCTTCTATGTGGTTCTCAGCGCTGCCGTTGGTGAGTTGCTCCTTACTGCTTGATTCTGAGATGACGGGGGCCTTGGTCACGGTTTGCTTACGTTCCATGTCTGGACTGGGACTCCTGTCGTCTGTGTAGCCGACGTTCTCTAGGAAGGCACCAACCGCACCAAAGTAGCCCTGAAAGATGCAATGTGAACTGGCATTAGGATACGAGTGCAAGGAAGCAGGGGTGATAGTGAGCACTAAAAAAAAAAAAATTGTTTTTTTCCTCAACCACCACTCCCCTTGAGTAAAAAATTGAAAAAATAAAGGATTCGGGGGGGGGGGGGGGGAGGGGGGGGGGGAAATGGCATCTACCAAAATTCCCTCCTTTTTAATAAGAAAATTGGGGAAAATAAGGAAAATCAGGGTAAAAAATTTAAAAATCAGGAAACCAATTTAAATTGGGTAATTATCAGGCCTGAAAGAAGTGATGTAGCTGATGTCACACTAATTCATCATTACACATTGAAGTGAAGGTTAGAATTGAATTTCATGCAGTTTTATATATAAGCAAAGAGAAAACTGGACAAATGTACAGGGAGGGAAATAATGGGACTTTTTCATTTTTACCATAATTTTGTCTGTTCAGAGCTGGAAGCTCAATATCTCTCTGTATATGAGTTGATGCCCTTCTGGCTTATAAACTGATGAATTATTCTTAAAAAGAGCCGTTTACTGTGAAAATCAAATGCATTCATTGAAACCTCAATTCAATGGTGTGCTGTCATCTTGAAATCCACAAACAGTATACCAAAAATATACCTAGTTATCAAGAACAGCAAACAAAATTGTAGAAAAAATTCAGAATAAACCTGCAGCATTGTATTTTCTTTACCTCGTGTTGCAAGAAAAGGGCCTTTTTTGTTCCTTTGGTCCAGTACTCCATGGCATAGGCCAACGTTTTCTGTGCAACTGGGTTGGTACGGAGGAAGTTTCCGGCAAACACAATTCGTTCAATGCCCTGTAACAAGATAGATAATGAATTCAAAGTCAATTTGCACAGTCTCAAATGTCACCTATATTTCATAAGGCAGATGAAAGGTGATGGGCTGAGGAAGAAACCCGCTATCACATCTACAAAGAATAGTATTTACTTAGAAATACACTTAAAAATCCACTTTTGATGAACATATTTATAGATCATAAGGAAGTTCTGTCCATACTGACGTTTAGTGTCAATAAGTGAGTAACCCCAAACCAAGGCTAAAGGTTTTTATCCCTTTCTGTACTGGTAGTGCATGGCAGTGCAATTTCAAAGATTTGTACATCTCCATACATTTAACTAACCATTGGTTGAACATATGGTTAAACATATGTCGTTCACACACAGAATCATTTTTCACCTCTACTTCATTCAATAATCCATTCAAATTTTCAGGATTTTGTTTTTGTTTTTGAAAATCGTACTCGTTGTGTTTACTTCTAAAAATAGATGATACTGGTAGGCAGCTCTATACTATACTTTACTTGCTTACTGAAAAACTATACCTCAGGTTTAAACCAGACCTATCCTCAGGACTTGGGTATAACATCAAACAGGAAACTACCTCTGAATAAGTTTTCTTACCTCTCTCATGGCTGCCATCATAGCTATAGACCCAATGTTATTGGTAATGGTTACTAGAGTTGCTCTTGCTAAGTCACACTTGCATACTTCCTCCCTCTTCTCTTTGATGTGCATGTTACCAAAACTGAAAATAGAAAAAAGAAAATTAGATTATAATTTTCTAATTTAACAAAAAAATGATTCAACAAATAATATATAACACTTTTTAAGAATAAAACTCGTTTGTTGATATAATACCTACTGAAACAGACTTTGTTAATAGTCATGTGGTTTCATCTGAACCCCCCCCCCCCTCCTTAAGAAGAAAAATATTCTAATAACCACAACAATGCAAACAAATCAACAACAAAAAATCAAACACAGGCATCAAACAGAGGAAAGTTCATAAAAGCACAGTTTTTCTTGCCTGATTGTGGAACTTGGTGGATTATGAATTAATGTAGCTATCTTTAAAACAAAGATAGGAGAAATATGAGTTGGGTAGAAAGAAATAGAGAGAAGTATTCACATGAAATGAAGATGAAGAGAATGAGGTAAACATCTGATGACAAATAATATCGATTACCATCGATTATTTTAAAAAATAAAATTTGGACATCAGACTGACTCTCCGCTTACCTGCTGGCAATTGTGGATCCGGGAAGACCAAATCTTTCATAGTCGCCTCCATAGATGTCTCTGACCAGTTTGTCTGCCTTGGTGTTGTCTCCCTTGGACGCCATATCAAGAGCTTCTTCAAAGGTTTCGCATCCAGTCAGTAAGCAGCATAGACCCAGGAAAGTTCCTCCACCAAGACTGATGATAGAGACAAAGATAACATAGAAGGATCATTAAAGGGATTGGGTAACTTTGTCTCAGATTCTGAAACAAAATCCTGGATTTAGCTCATGCTGCAATGATAATTAAAAACCTTGAGGTCAGTCACGACTCACGAACTCCACAAATTTTACAAGCCTGTCTGGTTATCAAGATATTTGTGATTGGAAATTTGTTGAGGCACTTCATGATCATTTTGAAGCACAATTTTTTCAGGGCTTCAATATTACAACATATCACAGACACTGATAACAAGTACGGCCATGCATCTCAGATTTAACATTGTTAAACTATGCCCTCAAAGAACTGTGAACTATTCTGAAATTCTGGAAATTATAGAAAAAAAAATCTGTAGCAGACTTACTGATTACCCATATGCTAGAAAATTAAAGATAGTTGCCAAAAATGAGTTGATTAGAAATTCATAATTTGTAAGGCTAATGAAGATATTAGTGCAACATGCAGTCTACTACCAGCGCATCCAAAAGTATTTAACCACCGGTAGGAGCAATCCCATTCTTTACATTGATTAATATAGAAAAGAAGTTCTCACACTTTATTACACATGTTTGATAAAGATATCAAGTTTGTATTGTACAATTAATGGCTACTGTGATATTTCTACTAGAACAAATGAATTCAATTTTGATGTTGTTGTTCTTTGAATTATCAATCCATGGTAATGTAATCACTTGATTGGGGTCACAGATCTGGGGTGCGTTTCACAGAACTTGTCATCAGTGACAAATGACAATTTTTGTTATAAGCTACTGATATGCTTGCTTCTGATTGGTTATCAGCAGATTTGTCACTGACTTTTTTCATTTGTCATTAAACAAAGGCTTTGTGAAATGCCCCCCTGGGATACTGCTCAAGGACATTCAGCCTTCAACGACAGGACGTACCTAGTTCCTGTGACTCTTTCAAAGTCGTTGTGTGACCTGACGGCCAGCATGCTGACCCCTGACCCCACATTGACCACCAGGTACGGGTACGGGTTCTTGAAGTCGTAGGGGACCTTCTCACTGGCCTCGTTGTCCAAGGGGTCAGGGTTATTCCAGTAGTAGCACTCGTTGGGTAGTAACCGATCAACAAAGTGGATTCCTCGTATCAAGCAATTGAATTCGTCTGCTTTTACTAGTTGCATATTGACAGTCTGCAAAAGAAGGAAGAGAGTTTCTGGGAATATAGTGTTTGGTTCTGTCTAATATTTCTAGACACTGCATACCGTAGATGTTTGTTGTTATATACATATTATAACAAAATGATAACACTATTTCGTTTTTACTGTTGCCTGCCGTAGCAACAAACAAAAAAACTCTGTTACGTTGACGATCAGACATGCATGAAGTGTTTTGTCTCCTTTGTTGTTGGGGCAGACAGCCAGTGGAACGGATTCTTAAAAAAAATTATGGAAATGCAAGCATTACCGGGTACTTTAAACAAACAGAATTTTGTTATTCATGGCTCATTTTTCCTGATAGAGGTGTCATATGAAAGGGCAGAAGACGAACTTTCTAGAAATGTGATTTTCTCTTCGAAATTCAGATACCGTTTGCCAAATGACTTTTTGGTACCCTTTCTTTAAATTGTTTTTAATAACTCATGCTTGAAATATGCATCATATGAGTTGCATCACATGAAAGAGGAGGGTCTAAGCTTTACAAATATGTGTCATTTATCGATCATAGTTGTGATTAATTTATGATAAAACATCGATAATTCTCGTATAACAGACCTTCCACACTTTCACAACAAAGGAAAGCACACTACGCGCTCAAATCACATGTATCCTTACCTCTAATATATCTCTTTCAAATTTATAAGCTCCGCCCCCTGTCGTATGTAGAGTATTTGACACACTGGATAGATTCTTGTCTTTAACGAGGTCCAAGAACTGGGACATGTTATACGTCGGGAAGCGTATAAAATGTAGCGTCCCGTGGTGCCCGAGCACCTGTACATTCTCAATCTGTAGGTGGGCATCTCTTACACCAGTCTCCCCGTAAGCGGTTGTCGACGTCAGGTAGCGTTGGATTTTTTCGAGTGTGCCCGGCTCGACGTTTGCATCAGTGGGGGTGTTAGAGTTTTCTATGTCAGTCGGTTCAAAGTAGACGAGCTTCACCAGGGTGCCGCCAATGTCTGCCCCACACCATGGCATAGCTGAATAAATAAAATAAAAAATGACATTAATAATAATAATAATAATACATAAGATTTGTAAGGCATCAAATCCACTTGACAATCAAATGCTCAAGGCGCAGCTTGTGCAAAAGATGAAATACATGATAAATATATACAAAAGTGCAATAGGAAAAGTACAGACATGAAAGGTAATGGTAATCAATTATAGGCTAAATTAAACAGATATATTGAAAGTAATGCATATAGGAGTGTCACAATCAAATGGTTTGAATGATTGACTGAGGATGTGAAGGCCATGTGTTCAAGTCCCAGTATCGATCTCCTGCCTTTTGGCAAGATTCTAATCAATGTTTGCCTCTTTTGAGTCACGTGTAATAAGCCGATACCGGGACGGATTTGATCCATTCCTTGAAATGCACTGTACACTGACAATGCTTGCTAGTAGTGAGATAAACTCAAATAAATAATGCAAATATTAAAATCCAATTTCAACATTGCTTTACTGTACGTCATGCAAATAAATCATGGTATTCAATTGAATTTACACTCGTACTGTAACTTGTATCACATACAGTCCTACACATCATCTGCCCGACAGATACAAAATCCACCACCTTTGCCAGTCATTTTTTCTACCAGCACAAAATGAAAGCATGCTTCAAAAATAAAATCAGACTCAGACACAGTGAGATCTACATCATATCTGTCTGTAACTCATTATTTATTGTCAATAAGAGTAAATATAATATGCCACATGCTGTATGCTTTTTAACTGTAATGTACATGTAGCCTTCACACACACACAATCTTATGTCCTTATAATCCATAGGATTAATGCAGCATATTCGAACTACCGGTATGGTATTAACTTCATTGTTGCATTCTATGACGATTGTAACACAACTCAAAAAAGAATGAGAATTGAATGTTCTTGTATGAATTGATTGATTTTAAGTTACTCCAGTTCTTTAAAAAATTCACAACTATAACTTTAGAGAACTGTGAATGAATACAACTTACAGGTGTAAATGTTAATACAAAATCTACATTTTTCCAAGATAAATCATGGACTTCAAGTACAGTATTTTTTCAGTTTCAAAAGCAACTACATGTACGATTAGGCAACTACATATTTTCAACTCTACAGATTCCTGGATTTGATACCTATTAAAGGTGATATGCTTTTATTCCTGGTGTTGTCTCTGAGTTGAACTTTGCCTATTTCAAACTGATTCTATACCATTACTACCTTTTCAAGTGATTACACAGTGGCAACATGAGCTTGTTCATTTCACTGCTGATCAAACAGAATTCTATATTTACAACTCAATCACGTCATAACCAGGTGAAAGTACAATTTCAAGCACAACCATTTTTAAGTAAATAGAAATCACGCTGCATCATCCTAGAGCAAGAAGGACAAAATTATCCTTACATACCTGTACATGTATATATGTACTGGTAGCTATTTATTATCACAATTGTAAGACTACCCAAGATCCTTTATATATCTATTGATTCCATCTTATCTAGGAATTTAAAGAACATAGACTTAACCCTTCTATTTAAAACAATTTTCCCAAACAAAATGCACATATTATTTACAAATGTAGATTGCATACAATGACAGAGTTCTCTGAATAAAAATAATGTCTGCATTGCTGGGTAATTCCATGTCCCTCTATCTCTCTACCTTGGTACCATACTGCGATAGATAGTATTTTTTTGCTTTTCTTCCCTAGTATTACCCCCTTTCCCCTTTTTCATCCTCCCTTTCCTTCCCCCTCTTTTCATCTTTTCTTTCTTTTTCTTTTGACCACCAGGACCAATGTTATAGAAGCTTATTCTTTTCTTAGGTCCTTGAACTTGCAAACTCTTGAACTTGCAAACTACCGGTAGCTCTGTTCTCATACATTGGCTTGTAAAATCATAAAAATATGTTCTTAACTTCTTTAGGTCTACAAACAAACACCTTGTAAAATTTGCCCATGTACATGTACATGTATACCCATGATGCGTACTTTGAATGTTTGCTGAAAGTGGAATAAACTGAACTGAACTAGTCTGCTGAACTGAACTACGTGTACGTGTAGTATCTGAACTGAACTGAGCTGAACCAAACTCTACTGGATACAGCTGTATGTGCAG
The DNA here is from genome assembly GCA_035222895.1 of Strongylocentrotus droebachiensis. Taxonomy (NCBI): domain Eukaryota; kingdom Metazoa; phylum Echinodermata; class Echinoidea; order Camarodonta; family Strongylocentrotidae; genus Strongylocentrotus; species Strongylocentrotus droebachiensis. Next base: position 30,885 of record JAVYIG010002110.1, read on the forward strand.
ATCATGAAGAGATTCTTAGTCAGGCTCAGGGCCCAGGGATAGATTAGCTAGGGTACCAGTATTTTCAGGCACTTCCTGTGCAGTTTAACAGCTGCTGGTATGACCTGTCCTGGTATACCATTATATTATTTTATCCGCCTTCAAGATGGTTAGTTATTAATTACCAAGCAAGAGGCTAGACAAATTTAGGAAAGATCGATACTATCAATAGTAACAGTACCAGTACATTGAGAAGATCCTTACCGTATTAGTACAGGCTTCTTTGTACATGTACTTTAAAAAAAAACTTGGTTGTTTTAGGAATACTTTTTTTTTAAAATCAAGTTACTATACCGATAACAAATATAACAAAATATGTCCTTTTTTTTTATCCTAGAGGATTTAAGCAAAAAAGTGTCCCTCAGTCACTGTTCCTTATGTGAACAAGTACAGTATATCTTTACATGTATTTACATATATGATTAATCTAAGTTTTGTTTGAGAGGATGTGCACAAAAACAAACTTGTAAACACTAGACTGCACTTCAAAAATCAGAGTCCACTTGAACGCTTTTAGCTAGATAAATGCGCTATAAATGAAGCTTTATCTTTTTCTGATGATAAAATCATAAGAGATCTGATAATTGTTTTTCTAATCATACCCCCTTTAGTTTGTAATTCTCAATAAACAAACAAAACTATACATGCATACAATGTTATATTGTATACATGTACATGTAGGTGCAACTCATCACGTATTGTACTTGCTCAAGCCCATACAGGGCATAGTTTCATATAACTTGTTACCAATAACAAGTGTCTTATTTCTATAACAAATTTGCTCTCAGCCAATCGAATGCAACAATTTCAGTAGCTTAGAACAACTTGTTATTGATAACAAGTTTGATGAAAGGTGGGGCTGGGGCAGGTGTATGTTTGATTGTGGAAGCACAACAAATCTCTCTCTCTCCCTTTATAACAATAAGCAATACAAAGTAAGGCTGTGCAAAACAGTGTAATGAGGTACCCGAGTACACTCCCAGGCTTACAGGCGAATACTCGAGTATTCGGACGCCATGTTTTTTTTGAATTTTTTTTGAATTTTTTTGAATTTTTTGATTTTTTTTTTTTTTTTTTTTTTGATTTTTTTTTGATTTTTTTTTTTTTGCCACCACCATACATACCACTGGAGCAGTATCCCAGTTCTGTCGCCGAAAACGCATGCAATTTTACTTCGAGTAGGTATGTTACAATGTGTGTGCTTTCGCCAAGAAGGTTTCTGCCATGGGGCTGTTATGCACTATTGGAGACCAATTTGGATAGCCTACGTAAATGTGATCTTTTGATGGGCTGATTAGATTTTTGTTTCATGATTTCTATTGGATGAGAAGAATGACATTGTTATCTTTCATTTCATACTAAACTTTTTATGATTTATGTTTTCGGTGGTTTGTTTTGCTGCACTGTTTCACAAGAGCCATGTTTAGTGCCATTCTGTACCCTGATCCTACCACAGGATTTGAAAAAAAGTATCTAGACCGATTGGTTAACATGTGAATTTGCTTTTGGTGAAATTTCAGCAAAATCTAACGATTAGAAATATGTTTTTTTGGATGAGGAATGTGAAAATGTCTTGCAAAAATGACGGCCCGATTAGCGTTTTTTGTGTATTTACATACATTTTGGGGTAATTTTATGTCATGAAATAGAATCTTTCGGTCACATTTGAGATCACAACTTTTGGTTTAAAAACAAAGGAAAACAAAGCAATTAAATACATGATTTCCGGGCGTTTAAAATTGGCATAACTTTCTTATTACTGGGGCTATTATGATGAATGAGGCATCAAATAAAAGATCTTATCAAGCTCTGTCGAATGGCATAAAGCAGGAGCTTGAATTCTGAGATTATTTTTTTTTGTAACATCCCTACTTCGAGTTGCAGTTGAAGGCGCCGATTTAATAATAATAATAACAGTAAACAATGCTGTTTTAAAAACCAAAGATGGCAGAATAATCCATTTTCCTCCAAGTCCAAGCAGAAATCCAGACATTTGGTCCCAGTTTCTGAGTGGTGAGTTTGACAGTGCTTGAGTTGGGAAACATTTTTACCGACGGCACCATGCCAGCGGCCGCCGCTCACTCAGGCACGGGTAAGCGTCGGCCTGGACAGTTTTTTTTTTTCAGATTTCTTTTTGTTCAGATTTTTTTTTTTTTTTTTTTTTTTTTTTTTTTTTTTTTGCGGCCGAATATTCGGGTACGAGAAATCGTACCCGAGTAGTGGTCAACCGTGCGGGTACTCGAGCATTCGACTACCCTTCACAGCCTTAATACAAAGCTAGTAATTCCTAGTTCTATAGTTGAATAGCATATTTGTGCAAGACTATATATTTCAGATCAAGTAAATAGTGGGGCACAGGTTGAGTGATTGACTTACATGTACAATTATGTAGGTAAGGGTATCAATAGTACAAAGTAATACAACACAATTATTTACAAATTGCCAATGTACAATTGAACGCACACAGGAATATTGCAGTATCTATGCTGTAGTAAGTTTGACCTGCAGAAACTCTGTCTACATCTTGACCGGGTGTAAAGAGTCTGTACACACTGTACATTGTGATACAGTCAAACCTGTCTAAATCGACCGCCCAAGGAAAACGTAAACAGCAGTCTTTGAAGACAGATTTCTTTAGTACATGTTTCAATGAGAAACCATTTTCAAGGGTAACAACAGATGCAGGTCTTTGTAGACAGGTGGTCTACAATGTATGTACACTGTAGAAGGTGGTCACTATAAAAGCAGGTTTGATTGTATACATGTACATTGAAAGCATGAAAACCTCACTGATGGTGTCTTCATCTAAAGCACTTACAAACGTAATGGCCCGAATTCACAAAGGAGGTTTGTCGACAAACCAAGGTTTATGTACGTCATATGACACGTTTTGACGCGTTTTTTACAAACCTGGTTTGTAAAAAACAAAAGGAGGTTTGTCAAAACAAACCTCCTTTGTGAATTCGGGCCAATAGCTTTCAGGCAGATAGTTATCGATGCATATAAAAACCTATGACTGTACATGTACAACACACACTCTGGCAACAACAAAAAGTTCCATGGTCAATTTTTAACACTGCCTGAATTTTAAAAACTCAACTTTGGACCCAACACAGTCTAAGCATAAACCCTATCTCTAAAACTAATGTTAAATGCAATCACATCCCAAAGCCTAATCCTACATTTGTTTAAAGTAAACACCAGTGTAAATGTCACCCAAGCATACCCATACTTTTTGTTCCACATCACAGATCAGTACTCTAATTAACATCCCTAATACATGTAGTGATGTTTGAGCGATAGAACACTCCTTTCAAACTATTGCTGTCCAGTCCACACACAAAACGCTGAGAATTTGAAAGAGAATTCTTTCTCTGCAGAATTTTTGAACAGTTTATGATACACATTTTCACAGCAAATGAACTCCCAGGGAGTGGCCATTAACTTCCTAAAAGAGAAAAATTTCTAAAACGTATGACTTACGTGGAAGCTTTGCTTCTTTCTGTCCCGACTCTGCCTCCGACTGCAGCGCTAGTGCTTCTGCCATTCTTTCAATCAGACCGGCTGAATCCTTCTTCTCCTCCTCTATGCTGGACATGCTCTGATCACGGGCTCAAATCGTCCCTGATCTAACCAGGTTAGATATCTGTGGCTGCTCGGTGGTGGAAAGAAGGTCAATAAACTATGTTTGCTCACGCAGGGCACAGTTCAATCTGTGATAGCAATGATAGAATACACAAAAAAGAAAAAAAGAAATAAGACAATACTGCAAAAAAAGATGTTTGCATTTTAGTGGTGTGTATTATTATCAGAGTGTTAAGAAAACATGTAAGAAGATCATGCTGTAATATGTCAATAGGTACTCCAAAGTTGCACACATAGATAGTCTCTGAGGAAAAATGATAAGGCCTGAAGTTTGTCTACTTTGTACATCATTGTTATACCAAAATATCCCTGGATGGCCTATCAAAGTACACTACAAATTGGGGTGGGGGGGGGGGGGGGGGTGGGAATAGACTAATGAAATTTGCTTACTTTTGGAGTCTGGACAAAATCATACAACACAAGAACTGTTTTGGTTGCTTTAAGCTTATATACATTTATTTGTATTGCTAGTAAAATATCCCATGTATCATTATCCACGATTTTAACTTGGACGAATAAAATTGAATCGAATTGAAGGGTAGTTTTCTGGCACAAACATAATGGTTTAAATAAAACCACAAAAGAGAACCGCCAGTAACCTTCAGATTACTAACAAAAAAAGGCATTTGTTACAGACTTTTACATGTTTATGGGTAGTCATTCAAAAAGCAAATTCTGATTTTCCTTTTCAAAAATGTATAAGGTCAAGGTAAACAATACAACACATGTATTGTGTTATTTGTGTATATAGCAATAAACACAATTTATTAAGCAAGCAACACACACAAAAAAGCGTTTGCTTCTCAAGCCTTTGGTAGCGACGCCAAATGAATCATCAGAAGGCCACGTAAATCATCGAGGACTTGGGAACCACATTTCATGGATCATGAACCATACCACACTTTGTGAACAAATAATGTGAAAACTTGTAAAACATGATTGGTTAACTCACATTGTAGTTTTCAGAATACAGCCTACATATTACTAGTACATGTAATGTATAATGTATGTACAGTATCCTCTCAGTTGAACATTATCAAATGCCTTGATCAAATCAAGTATGCACAATTGCACATCGTATACAATTTTGCTCAAAATTATGCCCTTGCCATATTTGGGGCCATATTTGGGGCCATATTTGGGGCCATATTTGGGGCCATATTTAGGCCTTACAGTACATGCATATTAAATGTCCTCAAGGGATTTGCATTGTTTTATCGCAAAAAATATCATATCTCAAAAAATATTTGTTGGATTTACTTCATTAAAAAATATATGTTGATGTACCCTTCAAGCCCTTTCATAAGACAACAAATATAATGCAGTGGACATGCATAAGTATATTCCACACATAGAAGCAACTATCCTGGCTGTGTATTAAAGCTTATCAACACTAGTGTGGCTAGGAGGGATTAGATCACACAGTGAGGTCACTGACAGGTGGCTATCTCATCAACTCAGCTCTCAAATAACATAAGAAATAGAGGATCATGGGGGACCAACAGGCATCGATTGGGGAAGTTTTCTATATAGAGGGAGCAAGTAGCTACAAGTAGGACAGTGGGGCTTTAAGCTGGGCTACATTGTACATTCACGCAACATTTTGTAAAACACTCGTTTTCACTGGCTGCCTGCCGTAGCACCAAACAACAAACGCTGTTTCAATGAAGATCAGCCATGCATGACGTCTTTAGTATTCTCTGTTCTTACGACAGACAGCGAAAACAAATTTGTTAAATAAAATTATGGAAATGCAAGCATTACCTTAAAGATACTATGTCCCTTTTGCAGCCAACCTCAAATTCTGTAGAATTTTGCGGGAATTATGAATATATATGTCATGTATGTCCTATCTGTGAAATTTAAACGTTAGAAGTGTCCTAATATTCAAATTATGCAAGGAAACCTGTTTACTTGCTAGACTTCATTGTCAGACACTATTGTCAGTATTGAGTGACTGACTGGCTTTTTTTCTTCTTTGGTAATAACATACATAAAATGACCTGAGAAAGGATTGGTCTACATCAATAACCCTCTTCTTGTAATGGCCAAAATTAAACTGATTGAATCTTTGCGCGCCGCGGCATAAAACGTTCGAACATGTGGTACAATGGTCTGAAAATCAAGACTATTACTTATCGGCTCTATAGCTCCTAAGTCGATTTGACAACTACTAGTTGTTATTTTCCCACTTAAAGACATTTTCAAGCCCCCTTTTTTTAAGGGAAGTTCTAAATTAGTATAATCTTTCAAATGCCATTGGAATTTAACCTTTTCATTTTTGGGGCATGCAAATGGGACATAGACTAGTACCTTTAAACAAACAAAACTTTGTTATTCCTGGCTCATTTTTCCTGATACATGTAGAGGTGTCATACGAAAGGGCAGAAAATGTGATTTCCTCTTTGAAATTCAGATACCGTCCGCCAAATGACTTTTTAGTACCCCTTCTTCAAAATGTTTTTAATCACTCACGCGTTAAATATGCATCATGTGAGTTGCATCAAATGAAAGAGGAGGATCTGATTCTAAGCTTTACAACGATGTGCCATTTATTTATTATAATTAGATCTAGAATCTATGTAGACAGCAATAACCATCTGATTTGGGTCATTTCTTTAATAAAACTGACATTTGTTGTCATTCCCCAATACAGATGGCAACCCAGAGATCTCGTACCGTGGGGGTGGCTATGTACATATTTTCGTCCACGACATTTTCTCCCCGATTTTCTTTATTTAGATCTAATTTCCTGATTTCTAAATCAGATGTAAATTAGGTCGGTATGTCATTTGTCCTAATTACAGTTTTCAAAATTTGATAACTTAATATTAAATACATAATTTACGGACTTACTTATATGAATTATCCAATTTGTATCTCAGAACCGCGAAGCAGTACGTTCATGCATTCGAAATATTACCCGGCGGCCGATATATTTCCGGGTCCACCTACCAAAACATAGCCAATGGCCAATCAGAGCACTCGTTTCGTGGGAGTTCGTTGGTCAAGCCGGGCCGACTCGTACGTAGCTACGGTAGCTATTGGACGTTCGAAAAGAAAAAATTAATATTCATCAACTAACACCAAGACGGATAATGTTGACGACGAGACTTTCTCGGATTAATCATTAATTTAGGATCTAAATGAGCAAGCTATCGTAAGTCAAATAAGCTATATATACATGTATGTTATATTTGCAGCAGTTATGAGGATGTAAAGAGTGAAAATCTCGTTGCATATCTCATTTATCGCGGTCCGGTCGAACCGAACCATTTGTTCCGTACAGTCCCTCACAGAAAGAAGTCCCCAGACTTCAGTCTCTATAATCGGAGGTCTAGTGGAGCCAGACGTAGTCTCAGTGGAACAACCGACGATTAGAGAGACTGAAGCTTTCGGTCTAGAATCTATGTTAATAGACTATAAAAAAAACATTGATAACTCTCAGTTTCATTTTTTTTTCTGGGACACACTGTCTGTAGAGTCTACTGTAGACTCTAAAGTCTATGTCAAGTTTCAACACCTACCAAAATAAGTTCTACTAAACAACACTAGATCTAGACCTCTACTAGTAATATTCTGTAGTCTAGTAACAGTCTAAACTCGATTCTGCTTATACATGTCTCCATGTGCATTGATACAGTTACCGCCCACTTCGCAAACAGTCCAATGGAAAAGCTAACACTAACAGTCACACTCCACCAACCACGCTATGTACACACACACACAACCGATCGGACCATAATATCGTTCCATTCATTGAGCCAGCCAGCCAGCGCATCGCACCTTCCCAGGCCCAGACAACCAACCCGAGCGCAGCGGCCCAGCGCAGCCAGACGTTGCCCATTAGTACACGTGATGCTCCCGATGAATATACGCCGGCAAGAAAGACAATTAACGTTTAAATTAGACAACATTTCATTCAGAAATTCACAAAGACACGTTTGATTTTGAAAAATACTCACCATAGACTGATCCCACACTATTTTCTTAATATCAGATTTCACTGAGTTGTCTGGCGACCAGGATGAAAATTCGGTAACAATAAATGACTGTGATGATTCCAGGCCGATACAAAGATATGAAGAAATTTGTAAATCTGACGTCATATGCATGACCGGTCGACCTCGGCCTCGGAAGTGACGTACATGACGCAAC
>JAVYIG010002110.1:38926-75885 GCA_035222895.1 Strongylocentrotus droebachiensis
TGTAATGGAATGTGCTAGAGTTCATGTACAGTTTTGGTGGTCGAAAGAATATTGGCCTGGAACGTGTTGAATTTAATGTCCAATTATTCTCCTGATTTAAAAAAAAAAAGTCTTCGAGATCATGTAATATGCAATCCATGATTTACGGTGAATTTCAGTGTATATATATATATTTATAAAAAGGAACGCTAGATCACGGCTATACACTATGGCATGCACCTGTCCATTTATTGTCGTCAGAATTGTTGTCATAAAAATTTATTCGAGTTCGTCTTACCTGGCGGTCTGCCGCAGAGTATAATTATCAAGTGAACTACGTTGCATTTTAACGAACGAGTCATGAATTTTAATGACGCTTAGAGATATCTATTGCAAACAAGATGATGAAATTTATTCCTCAGCTACGTTGGCAGCTGAAGATGATGAACTTGATTTAATTGACGAAATTGGATGTGAATTATAAAAATTGATAGGACAAAGTTCGAAAATAAATGACAAAAGATAAAATGACTATATAATGTGCAAGAATAAGCAGTTTTGGAGCGAAATTTATTGAAATATATATTTGTAATGAAATGAAACATTTTTAAAATTGTACTGAAAAAAAAAAAAATATATATATTAACTGTATGTGTTAGATGTCCTAAAGCTCATGTACAGTTTTGGTGGCCATTTTGGTGTTGAATTGAGTGTCACATTGTTCACCTGATTTAAAAAATTCGTTTTCCTTCGAGATCATTTAATATGCTATCCATGATTTACGGCAAATTTTAGTGTATATATCCGAAAATGGACGACCAATACAAAAAAATCGACAATGAGATGTGCAAGATTCAAAAGTTTCGGGACGAAATTAATTGAAAAAAGACTAAATTTGAATTAATTAGAAGTGTTAAAATGGACGGGAAATCCTATATTTACAATGCGTATTAAAAAGAGTATAAACAACTTTGGTAGATTGCTATTTAAAAGTTATAACCTTTGCGACCTTGAATTATATTTAATATTAAAAAGTCCTGATTATTCTGTCTAACGATACATTATTCATAACTCTGTTGCAACGGATGAATGAGCAACAGGCTTTAAACAAAGTTTTGTCAAAGTTCTCTTGTACCAAGTTTGGGCTGAAGCTATTTATGTGGTTTAAAAGCCGTTACCCATTTTTATTTCAGTACGAAAACGATTGTTGAATTTTTCACATTGGTTTCTTGTGTTTAAATAGAAATTGAATAATGTCAACTCAGACTTAAGAAAGCGCTTATTTAAATGCAAAATTTATTATATTCTCTTAGTATGATGACAAAATCTTGGCTTCTCTCGCATCCCTTGTTTAAGGAAAGCCTTAACATTTAGTCATTCAAAAATGATAAAGCTTACTTGGAATGCTATTTGTTGTCATGAAAGTCTACTGTCAATATCATTGATAGTTATCAAATTCATCATCATGACTTTCATTGTTGCATTTACTTCCTTTTTTAGGTAAACTAATCTTTGAGCTTTTATGCAATGTTTGAGACAAATAGGTTGTGCACTTTACGCACTTTATGCAGCATGTGAAATGGTGCAATGGAAAAGTTAGCAGAGAGATCTTTAATTAGATATCATGAAACAAGGTGTCATTAGGCTGTTTAAAATAATTTAAGGTTATCCTGTGGATTAGAACAACGTTTTGTGAAAGCGTAGATACATCGGACCACTTTAAACGAAGAAGCTCTGGAGCATACATGAAGCAAACCAAAGTAACGTTTACATATGACCTGACCCACATTCGATGCATCGGCCCAAACTTGGAAGGAGGGGATTTCGACGGCACTTTTTTGAAACCCTTATGCTCAGTCAATCGTGGCAGAAAAAAACTTGAATGAGGTATCACTAGACAAAAAACAAGTGACTCTTTAGAACGAAATAGATTTCAATTTGAAACGAATAAAAAAAAGGTAGAAAACCTTTACTTACCTTTTGCTCGTACATTTGATGTAAATCCTGTCAAAATTGCAAGCAAGATTAGCCCGATCATGCTGGAGGAATTTATCAAGGTTCCAGGGTGTTTCTACCAACAAAATACTGACCACACTCTCATGAAGTGAGCAAACTGAAATGTGATTTTTCATCACAATCTCCCTCCTTTTATTGTGAGGCGGACATTACGAAATTAATTTCGACTGGGGTTTATTGTCTGATCCCCAGTTACTGAAGGGGATTTGGTGACAACAAGCACATTCATTGATACAACAGCTAACTCAACTGTAGCTTACCAATTAATTGTGTCAATGTATGTAGCATGAGAGTTGAAGGGAGGGTAAAGAGAGAGAGAGAGAGAGAGAGAGAGAGAGAGAGAGATAGAGAGAAAGAAGGGAGGGGAGAAAAAGAGAGAGAGAGAGAGAGAGGGGGGGGGGGGGGGGGTGGGGGTGGGGCACAAATGAGAGTTAGGCGAAGAAGATAGAGAATGAGATAGCTCAAAAAAATTACATTTGCTATTATAATACATGACATGTAAAGAACAAGTGATAACAAGATTTTTTAAAAAGAGTAAGGGAAAGAGTTGTGGACATTATGTTTCTATATATACACGGAAAGTGCAAGAGAAAAAAGTGTGTATGTAAGATTGTGTGCTTTAGAGTGTGTGTGTTGGAAAAATAGAGAAAGAGAGTAAGAGTCATTTCTGCTAAAGAAAAAGAACATGTATCTGTAGATGCGTGTGGATCTATCCTAGTTTAAATGTGTAAGTGGAAAACAAAAATATGGAAGATAAGGAGAGAAGCAAGCAGTGTAGAGTGAGAGATAAGTACACATTTTTTTATTTCGAGCATTCGACACGCGCGAGTTTCCTCTGCAAACAGGCAAGGAAATTAAGCGTAATTAAATAACTGATTTTTAAAGGATTATACTCTATACAAATGTTATTTATCTTCCGTCCTCAGGTGGAATTAATCTTCAACGTCACCAACAAATCGTGAGATCATCTAGCGAACTCTAATAGAATGGCGATGAGTACAAATATTTTGAAAACCAGTCAGTCACTGTATTATGTATATCTCATGGACCTTTTATCTCTTTCGATTTTCCTCCCTTCCCCTTCTCTCTCTCTCTCTCTCTCTCCCCCCTTTCTCTCTCTTTCTCTCCCTCTCTATCTCTCTCCTTCCCTCTCATATGTCTTTCTCCCTCCTTCTGACTCTTTAACAAATCTATAATTACCATTCAAGTTTTGATCACGAATCATGAGATTCAGAATCTGAAAAAAAGTAAAATTACACAAGCTGTCTTTTTTCTGATAACATATTTGACATAATATGTTGTTAAATATGTTATGTTATTTAAAGTATTGATGTTTTTTGTTCGTGTTATAAAGCCAGAACAGAGACCTACAGTTGATCTAACAGTTTTTAAATGGAGGGTATTTCAACATAAAAAAGTTCATCTTTTCACCTTTTATGGTCACGGAGTGGAAAGTACGAAAAGTTAGTAAATATAAAAGCTAGGCCTTTTCCATATTTTCAAAAGCTATATCTGACTGATTTTGAAGCTCGTCAGCCCATTAAAACCAAGATTCTGGGTTAATTATTCAAGAAGTTATTTGATCAATGAGGAAATAGGTAGAGCAGATGTAATTTAATATTATGATTAAATTCCTTTGAACTGAATGGAAGATTGTTGGCTTGTACTTTTATGATTGATGGCTTGCCTCCTAGCTGCCATGCCTGTCTGAAGAAAAAAAGAAATATTGCGAAGCGGTTTGTCGAGAAATCCCATTATTATGAATACATTTTATTCCAACAAGGACACGTCATATCGTATTCTCTCTGCCCTCTATAATTAACAATGGTTCAACAATAGTCTTTTATATGAAAGCTGAATCAAATCAAATCTAATAATCCATACAGGGTACAATATTTACAAGTTCATGTAGGGGATTCATTATGGTTTGTAATGCTCTTATTCATCCGAACAAATCAAATCAAGGGATTTTTTACCTCTAATACTACACTTAATTTTCAAATCTTTCATAAGAAAGCAAACGAGGAATATTATTAACACCTTCATGCTACCCTTATTAATATACACACACATATATATGAAATATATTTCTGATGTATTTTAATACACACACACACACATACGCACACGCGCACGCGTGTCTCCTTCCACACACTCACTTTATGAACTTAGCATATTACCTCGTTTCCCACTTATTAGTGTTCATTCTTTCATTCAAAATTTAAAGCCTATTTCAGACTAATTCTTTTGATTTTATTTAGTTATATTTGTTCATTTTTAAAGCAGGTTTGAAATATGCTTGACACACACACCCACACCCAAACTCATGCACACATACACACAAAATTGTAATCACACTTCCTATGACACAATGCTAACAATCTTAAAATGATACAATAAAAAAAAAAAAAAATATGGTTAATAACTGAAATATGAACTGCTTCTTAATAATAATAATAATAATAGTGATGATGATAACAATACTAGTTGTGATAATAATAGAAATAATAATAATGATTATAATACTAATACTGGTTTATCTTAAAGAGATTTTCCATTAACTCACCAAAGCGCTTATTGAAAGTATTAAAAGCCCAACAAAAAAAGAAACAAAAACGTGTTCAGGCTGTAACAGAAATATACGCGTAGTCCACAAAATCAATCTGTCAACCCTTTCTTTCGTGTTTGTTTGTTTATAATTTCATTTAAAATCCATAGAAAAGGAATTAAAAACTAAATGGATGTTTGGCTCTATGATACATCCTTCTTTCAAGGATAGTATATAGTTATTTGATTGAAAACATATAAGTAATTTTAATAGATGAGCATTTGTATTATAATTTCTATTATATACAACCACGTTTGTTTATATTTATCAGCTTATCCTTGTGGTGGAATACATACAATTAAGAAGGGATATGATAATCTGGAGAAACTAACAGGATATATTAGCCGAATTAAATAACACTATTTCCGCTGGCATACGACCTTCAACTACGCGCGTAATTTACTCATTAATCCATGTCGCCTATTAAGCGCAAAAATAACCAAATCAAATATATTCCCATCTGTAGTGCGTATGTATTCGATAAGAAATATCAAAATATTTGATATAATAGATTTGATCTAATATTAAATGAGTGCTGAATGCCGAATGGGTATGTAATTTTGTCATTAAAAGGATTTAGAGGAAATACAAATTATTGTTGACTTGTCCCTCATCTTGCCCCGCTTTTTTGTTCTCGTTCCTTCTTTCCCTTTTCTCTTTTTATTCTTTTCCTTATGAATTTTTTTATCTCGATTTCTATGATTGAATAGATATTTGTATATGAAAAGACATGTTCACGATGACGCCATCCAATACAGATATAATCGTTGTGAAAAGATATGATTCTTTTTTATCAAAAGTATTGAAAAGATACCGATGAGAGAATCCATACATCATCTTAGATTAAAAAACAGACTCATATTTCTTTTGTTCTTCTTCCGATTTATTCAGAAATTATTATTTATTCGTCTTTCTTATTTACCGCCAGTATTAGATATATTGCTATAATATGGACAGAAAAAAAAAGGTAGAAAAGCATCTTTCATGCTGTCATTTCTTTCTACCTTGCTTCAGATTTGTACATTAGTTTTGATTCATTAAGACAATTTGAAATTGCTGCATTAACAGTGAGCCTCATTACACTCTGATGTAAGTTATAAATAATCGACTTCCAGGTTACATCAGTATTTTCCATATGAACAACTTTCATATATTCCCCTTGTACAAGTAATGGTTCAATCAACCTTTTCCAATTTTCTCTACATACATCTTTAACGGTTTCTTTTATCATAGTTTTTGTCTGGTTCCAGCTTACAGAGTCTGGTATTTTTGAGTGAATTTCATGTGATTCCAAAGTGACCGTCGTTTGTCGTGACCATCCCTTTTCCCTATCTAGTCTAGTCTTCGGTCAAGGGCGTGATTTACAACATCGTCGCCTTTGACACTAGATCTACTGTAAGCCAGAAAATGACATGTTCGGTATTTAAATGGTCCGAAATGGAAGGTATGTTCAAGCCATCAGGATTGTGGACCACAGCAAGATGGGCACCACGTAGCGGTTTTCCTAACCATATCTTAATATATTTATCTAATATTATATCAAGTCTTCCAGCCAGGCGTCATTTTTACAAGCGCACACTTGCTAATCTAACCACATTAGCTTTCGCATCCTACTGGGTTCCCATTTAATACCTGGGTGGAGAGTGGCAAATGTAGATCAATGTCTTGCCAAAGGATATTAGTGCCACCGCGGGAGTGAACCGCGGACCTTGTGATCCATAGTCCGCTCGACCACGGCAACTGCTCTCTGGCAAGTATGACGTCACATTTCTAATCTATTGAAAGGGAAAGCGAGGGAGAGAGAAAGAGAAAGAGAAACGGAGTGAGGGAGAAGAATGATCGACAGCGGGATAGAGGTTGAGGGGGCTAGGAGGGAGATAGATAGATGAGAGAGAGAGAGAGAGAGAGAGAGAGAGAGAGAGTGAGAAAGAGAGAAGTGAAAATGAGTCTACAGGAAATAGTGTGACAGTCATTACAGCTTCCTGGTAACATTAACAATTCCTGAAGCGAGTGGATTTTAAGCCTATTCGGTAGTTCTCCTCATGTATAATAGTTATATCACTGTATACCAAGTTGTATACAGATGAAATGATTTTATCAGTCATAACAAGGATAATCAATCATAACAAATTGCGTTATTGTCTATAACATGATTCTCTGCTTGATTATAATCATGTAGTCTAGAAAAAAGACTTCAAATGTTTATTATATACACGGACGGACAATATTTACATTACTTTGTATAGTTATATATTCTATAGACCATATCTTTACCGTTTCATCATTATTTATACTAAATCAGACATTAGGCGATTGCTTACGTTCGTTAAGAGAGTTACATTTATATTTGCTACCTTTTTTCCCTTACCATATTAGTGTTAATGTCTAATCATGCTCATTAGTCCAACCGAAGTGAACAAAACTGTATATTGCTCTTTTTTTCCCTTTCAGAACCAATTTGAAAAAGATCTAAGAAACACATAGTTCCATAATCTATACAAGACAATTATATTGAAAGTAGGCTTTCAATTGCCAAATATAGGGAACACTCAATTCATATCCATCATTTTTGTCCTTCCGTCATATAAAATAATAGGTTGGCTATAATCTTTAATCATTATCTAAATTGTACGTATTAATTACGTATCACTTTTGTGTAAAGTGATAATTTGTTGTAAACACCTAAGAAACTAAAAGAATTTCTTAAAAATGCTCGACTTTATATGAAAAAGTTGCCTAGTTGTATTATGGCCGTGAATAACGAGTGAATTATTTGCGAGCTATATCATGTACATTATCACGTAAACATATGATAAATGCACTTTCAATAAGAATACCTAGGTCCTACATTCTTGAGCTCATGAAAACATCATGCCTCTGCTTATTGAATGCTCTGCCGCCAGCTATCTATCAAGTTATATATGTATCAGATCATTCAGCCACTTCACATTCACATGCCCCTCATGATGATAGTCAGTCATACTAATAATTGATAATAATTTGATGATAATTTTGTTTACCTGGGGGAAGCCCCATAAGGATCAGTGCTGTTCTTCATGAGGGCCCTGTATTTAGTAGTACCCTAGTCCAGAATCTGCACGGTCCTTTATAATTTCCCTACACACTTGATTCAAGCCGTCGAAGATGGCGTTATCAACAAACTCATAATATTATGCTCACCAGCCCTTTTTCGCCGGGCGTCCTAATTAGTGTCCCTTTATAGAAAGGGATACTAGTCCTAATTTAATGATCACGCCATCATCGGCTGGGAGCAAGTAAGTAGGGAGAGGTAGCGTTACGTTGGTGTGGTGGTGGAGATCAAATTTAAATAGGCCAGACTAGTAGTACCCCAGCATTTACCAGGTATCCTTTTACAACTGGGTGGAGATTGGCAAATGTGGAATAATTTCTTGTGTGCCGGGCTGGGATTTGAACGCTTAACCCTTGGATTGACATTCACAGTCAAGTGAATGAACCACAATACCACGACACCTTCACCTCCTTATTGCAATATTCATGATCATACTACAGTTTCTATGATAACAAAGGCAACTGCCAGCAAAAAAACTCAACAATTTAATCTAGCAATATAGTGACAACGATATCCAGGCTATTATGACCTAAGTACAAAGAACTAGATCATGATAAACATACCTTAAAATACATACGAGTTTCTTTATTTAACCATATCAATTTTGTTCTAGTGAAGGGAGGTTGCTATGTGACCTCCTGATATCCAAAAATTATCTTGTCAAGAAGATACGAGTTTTTCTGGCCCGGTCGAATTTGTTTAAAAAAATTGTGATTAAAGTAGAATGTCCTATCTTTAAATAGACCCTATTATTTTGACGTTAGTCAATACTTGCCAACATGATTATAACACATTACTTTTGCAATCGTTAGTTCTAAACCTGTCATGCCTATATCAGTCCCACTGTTAACGAAATCCCAAAGTAAAACCTACAAAATCAATTCACACTTACACACACAGACACACCCACCCGAACACGCACACATGCACACATCCGCCCACACTAAAATGCACAATGTTTGTTATTTACAGAAAATGAAGTCGAAGTCTATATATTTAAACCTAACCCATGACTCACAGTTTTTCCCTTTACATCTTACAAATAAAACCAGTTCGTAGATACAGTTTGCCGATGAGCAGAAAATTCCATTGCTACCACATTTGTAAAACCCATTGAAGTGAGTAATGGATAG
The DNA here is from genome assembly GCA_035222895.1 of Strongylocentrotus droebachiensis. Taxonomy (NCBI): domain Eukaryota; kingdom Metazoa; phylum Echinodermata; class Echinoidea; order Camarodonta; family Strongylocentrotidae; genus Strongylocentrotus; species Strongylocentrotus droebachiensis. The sequence continues at coordinate 47,754 of JAVYIG010002110.1, forward strand.
GTGCTCATGAAAGTTAAATAATGCACTGAGGTTGCATTCCACGAAACACAGATTTGTAGTATTCTACCTATTTTTCCTAATCAGAATATTGTTTCTTCTTTGCGTGTCCTAATCAGAAAGTTGATTAGTATTTTTTTCTGGAAAAAGGTGCACTACTAAGTGCTTCCATATTGTTACCCTCAAACAACCGATGGTCTTACTTCACATTTACTTCTTATACGCATGCTATTTATACATTTCGCATTCAAAATGACGTTCAAACATGTACACGAAAACCGATGTGGTATGTTTTTGACTCTGCTAACGATAATGCGTAAACTACACACTTGGACAAGAAACTACATCAACTGGCTGTCCCTGCAGATTTACTACATGAACAAATCTTGCAAATGTGAGAAGAAAAATCATCGACTATCGAATTTATAAACACCAGGGAAATATTTCTTAAACGAACTCGAAACTGACAGTTGTGCAGTATTTTATTTGTTAAATGCTGCCACGAGGTTCGAAGAAAGAACACATGGAGAGTGCTTCACAAATACTAAGATCAACTTTAAATTGAACTTAACTTATGCCTAGGTCACATATAAACCGGGCCCCGTACGATTTTTCCTACCCGGCGGCTTGCCGTGGATTTAGAGACCGTACGGGAACCGTCCGATTTTCATTTCTACGGCATGTGTGGTCACCTATTCTGCGGCTCCCGGGAGGTGCCTGGAGAAAATTGGTCGAGTGAAATGCAAGGCGCCCGTAAGGGTGCCGGCAGGGTGCCGGCCGGTAACCTTACGGGCTCCGTCCGATGAGCAGGTGTACCAAAGGCTCCCGGAAGGTGCCCTGCCGGGGCCCGGTCGGGGACTCGGGGTGCCGTGCGGTGCACTGAACTACAGAGTGAGTCAGAAAAAATGTCCCGCTTTTTAAAAGTTGTATTGTTTGAAGTATGAATATTTAATCATGGGTTTCATGATATATCTTGATAGAGTTATCCTCCCAGTACATTTAGGTACCATTTTCATTTGAATCTCTGCATGCATCACTGAATATCAGACATTCTTTACAAGACTGCCAGATCTCACTTGCGCCAAGTCCTGGGTGAGGAATAAAACAGTGCATTGAACAAAGACAGTCATACACGCGCACACAAAACACACACAACACATGGTGACAATTGTTTCATAATTACCCCTTTTCTGGTTGAACATTGATTTTTATCAAGATCGCTGAATGTTTAAGTGGCATAACCCTAACAATCTTTTCCTTGTGTATACATTCACTACCAAAATCATGTCATCATCATCATTGTCATCATCTTAATCTTCATCATCATCATCATCATCATTATCATCATGATCATCAACATGAAGCACAACATCCGCCAATACGCACCAAGAGGACAGCGGCCACTCAACTTTTCGTACGATAAGAATTATTCCCGACAAAAAATAACAGTTTGGGAGGGCCTTGTCGGGAATGGAATGCTAATTTGTGTGCGTGTGCGTGTGTGTGCGTGTGTGTGTGTTTTTGTCTGTCTTGCTAATTGGATAATTGAAAAAAACTGGCTGTCTTTGTTCAAAACATTATTTTATTCCTCACCTAGCAACTTGGCGCAAGTGAGATCTGGCAGTCTTGTAAAGATTGTCTGATGTTCAGTCATGCATGCAGAGATTCAAATGTACTGGGAGGATAACTCTATCAAGACATATCATGAAACTCCTGGTTAAATATTCATACTTCAAACAATAAAACTTTTAAAAAGTGGGACATTTTTTTTGACTCACTCTGTATGTGTCCTCTGGTATCCGCACCTCCTGTATTTAAAACTGCGTTGTACATTTCGAGATGCCGCCGTGAGGGACCGCACGGGCAATATTCATTTTAAATGGCCCCCGGACGGCAGACGCCTGTTGTTGTGCATATCACCCGGGGCTCTTGAGGGGCCCGTGAGGGAGCCGTAGGGTACACGTACGGAACCCTTGAGCACCGCAAGGCGCCCGTAAATTTTTGTCATGAGAATTGACCCCCAAAATCGTGAGGGGCCCGTCCGGAGCCCGCATGGGACCCGTAAAGTGCCCTACGGGCCCTTTATGGGCTTTCTACGACCTAACGGTCAGATAAAAACGCCGGGAGAATTGGGAGCAGCCAACTCAGCACAACGGCGCCCATACGGCTTATGCCTAGGTCACATATAAACCGGGCCCCGTACGATTTTCCGTACCCGGCGGCTTGCCGTGGATTTATAGACCGTACGGGAACCGTCCGATTTTCATTTCTACGGCATGTGTGGTCACATATTCTGCGGCGCCCGGCAGGTGCCCGGAGAAAATTGGTCGGGTGAAATGCAAGGCGCCCGTAAGGATGCCGGCCAGTAAGCTTACGTGCTCCGTCCGATGAGCAGGTGCACACGTGGCTCCCGGAAGGTGCCCTGCCGGGGCCCAGCCGGGGTCCTCAAGGTGCCCTGTCGGGGCCCAGCCGGGGTCCTCAAGGCGCCCGGCCGGGTCCCGTGCGGTGCACTGAACTATGTGTCCTCTGACATCCGCACCTCCTGTATTTAAAGCTGCTTTGTACTTTTGAGATGCTGCCGTGAGGGGCCCGCACGGGCAATATTCATTTCAAATTGCTCCCGGATGGCAGACGCCCGGTGTTGTGCATATTACCCGGGGCTCTTGAGGGGCCCGTGAGGGAGCCGTAGGGTACACGTACGGCACCCTTTAGCACCGCAAGGTGCCCGTAAAGATTTTTCATGAGAATTGACCCCCCGAAATCGTGAGGGGCCCGTCCGGACACCGTCCGGAGCCCGCACGTGACCCGTAAGGTGCCCTGCGGGCCCTTCACGGGCTCTCTACGGCCTTACGGTCAGATAAAAACGCCGGGAGAATTGGGAGCAGCCGACTCAGCACCACGGCGCCCGTACGGCTTCAAAAACTGTCCCGGCGCCCGTAGGATCTTTACGGTAGCCGGCCGGACACCGGCCGAAAATTCCAAAAATGTCTGATTTTACTCGCCGTACGGGCCCCGGAGTGTATATGTGAAAGCCCCATTAAGAAACTGTCCCGGCGCCCGTAGGAACTTTACGGCAACCGGCCGGACACCGGCCGAAAATTCCCAAAATGTCTTTTTTTACTCGCCGTACGGGCCCCGGAGTGTATATGTGAAAGCCCCATAAGGAAGGCCTTTCATGCCACTGTTTTCTCTCACCATTTATTGGCATGGTCTCTCAAGGGGTGTACAAATCATGGTCGGAAATCTACAGAATTTACATTTCTGATAGTTCATTATTGAAGGAAAAAATATTATATAAAGATCTTAACGGTGAGAGCAACCAGTGGCATGAATGGCCTGCCATAGTTAAGTCAAACTTAAAGTCGATCTTAGTCTTTGTGAAAAAAACCCAGGCCTCCTCTTTGGAGGCCATAATTAAGATAAAACCTTTACCGGAACTCAACCATCTCTATTCACCAGTTGTCTATATGCAATACGGGGCAATCTTTAAATTTCCCTCTTGTGGATATTGGGGAAATCTATGGTTCATAATAGGAACACCCTTCCTCTTCTTGGAACGCACTATAGTTGACCTGGCTTCGGGTACTGTAGTTGAGATCACAGACGCCATCTTTGAAATTGAATGAGACGCAGAAGTCCTCCTTCAAGCACTCAGCAGCACAGCGGGTCTTGGACTTCTTGGGGACCGTCTTCTGCGTGAACCCTCGGAGACAGCGGTTAGAGAGCGATGATGCGGTGTATGTGCTGGATCGTGTGATGGCGGCAGGAGCTATACATATACATAAAAATAAACCTTTCACAATTGAGTAAGCATTCTGATAACTGAAAATCATTTACAAAAAAACACAAAAACACAACAGAACCTACAACCCCCCCTCACAACAACAACCAACATAATCGTTTGTGTCCATGTAATTCTTTATATCGTGTGAATTCCACGTGCTTCTTGAAGTTAATGTCTTGTTTCCCATGTCTAAGTAAGGTTTAATACATCGTATGATATTGTTGCAATGCCCCTGTTAAACTTTAAACAAAATTTGAATGATTTTAATATTAAAAAGAAATATTTAGATATTCGATATGTAGCTCGACTAAGTGAAAATGATACAGTTCCACTGATATTCATACAAACAGCAAGCATTGCGTGAAATATTTATTTTAAGTTGTTGACCCTGTTTTCTGTCATCCTTTTATTCTTTCTAAAATGAAGCACCAACTGGCCACAAACTTTATATTATGAGAACACAGCAAATGGGACTGGGAACAAAATGACCGGAGAGAATGTAGAAAAAATATCATAAATATTCCGTAAATATTTATTTTGTAGTAATGTTGTCGTTATCGTTGTAAATGTGTATTATAATTTGTTTTCTTTACATAACAAGGATTTTTAGAAGACCTAATTTCATGCTGAATGGACTAACCTGTTTATTATACGAAGTAAATAGATTGTAAATGAATAAGTATTATACAGCCTCTAAAACACTGCAATGTTTGAATGCTTTTAACTCGAGATTCAAGGTGCGGCAAAGTAATCTGCACCCTGTCTTAAAAGTTCACATTACCTTCACAGAGTACTTGAGATGCCGCCGCGCATGGCCAGGATCCAAGTCCGTCATATTTATCATAAAACACACAATCTTCACCAGCATAGTGTTCATATGCACTTCCCCACCATCCTATCAGCGTACAGCATTCGAAAACACGACATCCACATGAAAGAGATAACATGACATCGGGAGATCAGTTTTGTTGTGGAAAATATTTCATTTATGGCATATTTGTCGAGGAGTTATTTCTGGCTATCGATAATATAAAAGTTGTGGAAGGTAAGATACCGGTAATGAAACATTAAAACTTATAGAATATAAAACATATTGTACGTTACACTTTCAGTTAAGACGATGAATTTATTTTCTTATGTAATGTCTGCCTATCAAAATAAATTGTCACACAATTGCATGATGGGTCCTCAAATTTATCTTTAAACGGCATGTCCACTCCAAAAAGTACTTACTTTCAATAGAAACAGACAAATCAGACAAATTAATCAAAACAAGTTTGAGCAAAATCGGATTACTAATGAGAAAGTTATGAAGTTTTAATGACCTGACAAACTTTGAAAATCACAAAACAAATTGACAACTGACTCAGAATCTGGGATGTCATTGCCTCACTATCCACTAATTGTTTTCTTTTTATTGATAATATAAATTTCCAATTTTCTCCCTTAAAATCTGATTTCCTCACACCAGCATCCACGTTATATTGATAGTAATATGTTTTTGTGTGGATGCACTAATATATAGTATTTTCTTTCTGTTACATCATGTAAAATGTGAATTTCGATAAACTATTTATATAAAAATCAATGATTATGAATGTACAATATTCAGAAAAAATTATTAATTCTTCTTCGTCATGCACACGATATGATACAAATCATATAGCCTGGGCAAAGGCATTGGAAAATCAGGTTTTGGGGAATATAAAGGGAAATTAATGGGATAAAAATATATAAAGCAATTGATAAATAGTAAAGCAATGACGTCACAAACTGATAACCAAATTGGCAATTTGTGTAGTGATTTTCTCAGTTCCATACTTTTCTATACTTAAACAAAAAATCTGTTTCTCATGTTTTTCTGCATCTATTAAAAGCAAATTATTTTTTGGAGTGGACTTAGCCTTTAAGGCACTTTTCACGATGTTGAGATGGTCGGGTGGCGAACCCCCCCCCCCCCCGGGCCCTCTTCCCCCACTGATTTATCTCAGAGTTCAACGGGACCACAGCAGATAATATTACTTGGCGCATTGGTAACCGTCACTAAAGGTATACCTTCACGAAATAAATCATCAACATTTAGAAACTTGACAAATTTACCTACTCCACTATAAAGCTCCTAACATCATCTTGATCACGTTATGATTAAGATAACAAGATGATTAATTTGCCTAGGTTTTCTAAATTCATACGTGATATACTGTAATTGATACTCTTGGTGAAGATGAATCCAATCGGTTGCCATCACCAAGAACCAAAACCTTTCCAACGGAGTTGCACGCGCCGAGTGACCCCGGCCCCCCACTCAGGGGTCGGAATGACCGCATGCGTGTTGCCAAAATGTCCGGTAAAGGGGTACTTTTCGTGCGACAAAGTCCGGCCCGAGAATTGTAAAAAAAGGGGTGTATTTTACTTTTCACCCGGAGATTTCTTAAAAAAGGGGGTGTTTTTTCTTTTTTTCTCTCATCTCTTTGGATTCCTGAGAAATTATTCCGAATTTAGGGGGGTACATTGAGCATTTTTCCTGATTTAGGGGGGTCTCCAAGGCAGGAAAAGCCCGCGAAAGGGGGTTCGAAAATGTTGGCAGTCCTCAGATAGGGGGTGCTTTCAAAAAGAGGGAACGAGCATATGCGTACCCTAAATAACACTGAGTGGGGGGGGGGGGGGGCCGGGCGAGTGACTCTTAACTGTCTGCGCTTGTTTGCGAGCTCGCCGTGAGTGTGTTGCCAGTTGTTTCCTTAATAAATGGAAGGGGAGGGGGTGTTTCAGAAATTGTTTCGTTTATGAAATGGGCCAGGCGCGGATCCACGGGGGGGGGGGGGGGGCGACGGGCCCGCCCCCTGGACTTTTTATTTTATTTTAATAATAATACAAAATAAAAAAAGGTTTTATATAATTCTGTTTAGTTTAGTGCTCACGCTACCCCCCCCCTCCCCCCCCACTAAACACAATATTGGTCGGCGCGATTTTCAAATTTTAGGCCCCCCTATCGGCAAATCCTGGATCCGCCACTGAAAATGGGTGTATACACTATGAACATGACAGACAATGAAAGCGGACAAAATATACAGTTCCTCAGGTAAACAAAGGGATATCCCTTCACTGTTATTATGTAGAAATGTGTAGAACAGGTGTCACATGCATATTCACCTGTTCTACACATTTTTACATAATAGCAGTGAAGGGATGTTCCTTTGTCTACCTGAGGAACTGTATATTTTGACCGCTTTCATTGTCTGTCATGTTCATAGTGATAGTAATCATTCCTAGAATCATAATTTTTTTTACCCTATACCTTTATATATTTTCTATACATACCACCAGTGCTGTCAAACACTGTTCCATCTATACAGGTGGGTGTTCCCGCCTCACACCCTACCCACACATCGTAGATAGGTGCTTCATTCGGATTATCAGGCGTGCTGATAAAGCCGAGGCTGTTGATGTATGCTGCCACAGCGTCGTACTCCTCTTGCGACGAAGGGACGTAGAGTTGAGCCTTCGCATTGGGGCATATTTTTATCGCAAACGATTCAAGATAATAGGTATTTCCCAGGATCCGGTAACACCTGTCTCCGAATTTCCACCAGCCTTCATCGCATCTGTTGGTTACTTCTGCAAATTAAATAATAAACTGAGCTTGCAACTTTACTCTATTTTTGTGTTATTGCTACAACATCGTGATATCAATATAACCTAGTCACCCAGGTACAGGGTAAAACCTTGTTCGGATATGAAGCGTAAATCGTGGCGTTTTTGTCTTTCAAAAAAGGTCTAAATGAATGGCAATTATGACAAAGTTCCCACTCGCATTTACTGAGCTGTTTGTTATTAGATACAGAAATGTGGAGCTCATTGCACTTACGTCTGCATAGAAATAAATAAAAAAAAAAAAAAAAAAAAAAACGAAAAACGGCGCGGTTTATCGCTGCATATCAGGATGAAGTGGACAATTTTTCGGTTCAAGGATATCGGGTTCAAAATATCCATTCAATATTGTTTAAATATATATATTGGTTTCAGAGGTTTAGATGGCAATAATTCAACCTTTATACGCAAACAAAAGCAGAAATATATGCCCAAATGTTCAATGTTGAAGTGAATTCGCGATATATCCAGGCCGGATCGATATAATAATTTACAAAATTTATCAATTAGCGACTGTTTCCCGGCAAAATTTGTATCATCACGTATTAGTCAAAACATATTCTTTCACATGATTGGTAATAAGAGCTTTCATTTCATTTTTTGAGAGGGGGGCGTTTCCAAAACTGATCTATACCTTTAAGAGTCTCACAAAACAATCAAAGTACAATTTCGCCGACGTCCATTGGAACTACAGTTTGACTTGAAGTGAGTTTCAAGGGGGTGTCGACGAACTTGTTCAGTAGACCATTACGAGACTATGGTCCGGTTGCCCCTGTCTCTGAATTTCTTCTGGGTAACTGGAGTCGACTTTTATACATTAGTAATCAAATTGAAATTGCTTCAATTACGTATTTGACAATTTGCCCCTTACAGTGGTTAAAAAAAAAAAACCAAGATGAGAAAATGAGATATGGTTTAGCAGGGGGGGGGGGGGGAGTGGGGAGAGTAACTTCCCCCTTTGCTTCCGCCCTTTGCTGAACTATATGCATTATCGTAAACTCTTGTGTTTTGCCCCTCCTAAGTCCAAGGCCTTAGTATGCCACAGATGTACTTGACATATTCAGGTCAAGATGTGTTAGGCTACTAGACAGTTTATTTTATCTTAGCCTCTATATCGGAAACTAAGTTCATCAAACGCTGGCCGGAATGTACATGTAGAGAGATTAAACGATTTTTGATGTTTTAATCGGGCTTTAAATGAGATAAATGTGAATTTTTGAGAGGCGACATCAAATTTGGAAATCTGCGACAAAAAATCCGGTTGTTTTTGCATGATTTGACTCACTTCTACAATAAAGTGTTTATTGTATTCATGTTTTCTTTTAATGGTCAAGGTGGGATATATAATAATGGCATGCAATCTATCATGTCAAAAGACATGACAGGATATATGATGTTTCCCAAATTAATAGAAGAAAAAAAATAGTAAAAATAAGAAATCGAATTTTCCGGTATCAGTATGAAATTATGAGGAATTGGCAATAGGTGTGTCATTTAATAATTAATAAAGTCGAAGTTAACACAAATTCATATGCTTTTTACACTCTCTTATCCGAAACTGTCACTAATACATTTTCCATTATTCTTCTGTTTCCTTTCTTTTTCACTTCGGCCTAGACCAAGAAACAATAAACCAAATTTGAAAAGTAAAATTTACTTACCTTTTGCAGCCGACATATCCGATAGACAAAAAATGTAGAAGAAGACGAACTTCACAAGTCTCGATGTCATCTTTTTGTATGTCTTTGCTCCTAAAGTGTGTGCTATTATTTGGTATTTAAGATTAGATTTGGGACAAAATACACCGAAATTGTAAAATAAAGAAAGAACAACGACCTGAAAACGGTTCTATATGGGCAGTTTAAATTATTTTAAAGACATGAAGGTAGCCTGTATTCACGATCAAGCGTCTAACCCCGATGCCTCGGGAAAGAAGAATGAGGTATTTTATCGATATCAAATGTATTCATCGAATAATGTTTTTAATAAAATGATTTCACGGTGGCTGAGAATCAAAACCGCAGCCATAGGTGCGACAAAGGTTTTCTTTTATTAGGCATGCTACAATAGAAATTGTTAACAACATAATTGGATACGCATTCGGAATGGCATTGGAATTTCAATTTTTTGATGAGATGTTTGAATATTTGATGAGTAATAATCATGACAGCTAGAATAATGAATAATAAATAAAGGCAATTGATATCATAAATGAGCAGGCAGCGACGGTTTTTTACTATCACATCATTCAAATCAATGTACATGTACAAAATATCATTGTGTTTGACCCGAATAAGTTTGACTGACAGTTAACTCTCACCATGCTAAAATTGGCTTTTTTGTCTCCATGACTTTCGATTGTAAATGAAATGGTAACAATTGAGTTGTAGCGGCTCTTACATTCGTCCTACTTTTATCGTACATTCATGTTCACAGTTATTTTCCATCACGCTACTTATTTATATTCAGTTATTCGGACCGCGTGTGTTTTTGCTTCTATTCACGCATCGTGTTTCCGCGCACTCCTTCACCCGCGTATTTTCAAAGCCACGAGGTTTTTCTTCACTCCCGCTTACACCTTGGTCGAGTCAAGACGTCTCTTGTGTTTTGCCCCTCCTAAGTCCAAGGCCTTAGTATGCCACAGATGTACTTGACATATTCAGGTCAAGATGTGTTAGGCTACTAGACAGTTTATTTTATCTTAGCCTCTATATCGGAAACTAAGTTCATCAAACGCTGACCGGAATGTACATGTAGAGAGATTAAACGATTTTTGATGTTTTAATCGGGCTTTAAATGAGATAAATGTGAATTTTTGAGAGGCGACATCAAATTTGGAAATCTGCGACAAAAAATCCGGTTGTTTTTGCATGATTTGACTCACTTCTACAATAAAGTGTTTATTGTATTCATGTTTTCTTTTAATGGTCAAGGTGGGATATATAATAATGGCATGCAATCTATCATGTCAAAAGACATGACAGGATATATGATGTTTCCCAAATTAATAGAAGAAAAAAAATAGTAAAAATAAGAAATCGAATTTTCCGGTATCAGTATGAAATTATGAGGAATTGGCAATAGGTGTGTCATTTAATAATTAATAAAGTCGAAGTTAACACAAATTCATATGCTTTTTACACTATCTTATCCGAAACTGTCACTAATACATTTTCCATTATTCTTCTGTTTCCTTTCTTTTTCACTTCGGCCTAGACCAAGAAACAATAAACCAAATTTGAAAAGTAAAATTTACTTACCTTTTGCAGCCGACATATCCGATAGACAAAAAATGTAGAAGAAGACGAACTTCACAAGTCTCGATGTCATCTTTTTGTATGTCTTTGCTCCTAAAGTGTGTGCTATTATTTGGTATTTAAGATTAGATTTGGGACAAAATACACCGAAATTGTAAAATAAAGAAAGAACAACGACCTGAAAACGGTTCTATATGGGCAGTTTAAATTATTTTAAAGACATGAAGGTAGCCTGTATTCACGATCAAGCGTCTAACCCCGATGCCTCGGGAAAGAAGAATGAGGTATTTTATCGATATCAAATGTATTCATCGAATAATGTTTTTAATAAAATGATTTCACGGTGGCTGAGAATCAAAACCGCAGCCATAGGTGCGACAAAGGTTTTCTTTTATTAGGCATGCTACAATAGAAATTGTTAACAACATAATTGGATACGCATTCGGAATGGCATTGGAATTTCAATTTTTTGATGAGATGTTTGAATATTTGATGAGTAATAATCATGACAGCTAGAATAATGAATAATAAATAAAGGCAATTGATATCATAAATGAGCAGGCAGCGACGGTTTTTTACTATCACATCATTCAAATCAATGTACATGTACAAAATATCATTGTGTTTGACCCGAATAAGTTTGACTGACAGTTAACTTTCACCATGCTAAAATTGGCTTTTTTGTCTCCATGACTTTCGATTGTAAATGAAATGGTAACAATTTAGTTGTAGCGGCTCTTACATTCGTCCTACTTTTATCGTACATTCATGTTCACAGTTATTTTCCATCACGCTACTTATTTATATTCAGTTATTCGGACCGCGTGTGTTTTTGCTTCTATTCACGCATCGTGTTTCCGCGCACTCCTTCACCCGCGTATTTTCAAAGCCACGAGGTTTTTCTTCACTCCCGCTTACACCTTGGTCGAGTCAAGACGTCTCCATAATTTCCTCTCCAGGCTTTATTCTTCTGTGCCTTTCGTCTCGATCTCTTTTACGGCACGTCAACTCTTTCTCTGCCGTCTTCATCGGGCTGCAGTCTCCCAGTTGGAACGTTATAATCAGGACCCGACATGGCGCTTGATTTTCCGCTGGGAGCTGCCAGTTTCTTCGTTCCGGTAGCTCTTTTCTTACACGAGCTCGACTCACCGTAGTTCGTCAATTATTTCATCAACGAGTTCGACTCACTGTAACTCTGATGAATTTCTCCATCAAAGTCCGGATCATACAACGAACGACTCACTGCTCATCTTCACCACCGACTTTGATATCTACATTTCGACTCCTGGCCTCCGACATCAAGCGATTCACTGCTTCGTCATCGAGCGCCACTTTTCTTCTCTTCTATTCTCGCCTGAGAGTTTCATCATTTTCATCACGAGCGTCAGCGTCGAGATTTCTTCACGGCTCTTCAGCCACGATAACGAAGCTGCATCTCCGCCTTCAAGCCTCCGCACATCATCGCGTGAGCCCCTTCCTTCGTTCTTCACATCTCATCATCTTCATTGGACTTTCGACGTCATTTCCATTCAGTCGTAAGCTTTTATTCATGTCATTCCATGTATTCATGTCCATCTCATTATATGATCATTCAGTGTAACTACGTGCAATATCTACAATTAGTTTATGCATTCTCATTCCGAGTCATCAACTTGCATGTGCTTGACTACACTTTGCAAGTGTACGGTCAGCTTCATCAGTACCCAATAAACATAACGAAAAGGGAATACTTTCTTTCTTGTATTTTATTGCTAGTGCAACCTTGCTTCCTCGTAGCTAAATAAAAATAAGAGTTATGTTGTGTGACCAGTGAACACGCCTTTACAATCACAATTCATTCACACATTAATTTCTCTAAAGAGTCTAGGTATACTCTAAAAGTGCATGGATAAAAGTAACCCCGATAATCAAGATTATGGTCGCTTTTCACCCAGCTTACTGCATGGAGGGTTAAGAGAAACAGCTCATAACAAAAATATAAAATCACCTGAAAACCCATACCGACTTTGGTTAATCGTGAAATCGAAAGGAGTGGTTTTCAATGCTTAAAAAAAAAATGTATTCCATACAATACCAATCAATTTTAGAAATATAATACAGTTGTTTTCATCTTGAACATGACCATATCCTCCCGCGCATAAAACTGACAACCTTAACTCTTAAAATAATCATAACGTTCATCATCACACCATGGTGTTTTTACACTGACAAAGACACACTAGAAAGTTGGTTGTATTTATTCCACGTCAAAATGTTTAATATATCAATTGATAATGTGAAATACCTCGCTATACGTACTTTTATTAAATTGGTAAATAGGAAAAATCAAACGAAACTACTTATGGATTGCACACATGCCAGATTATACATTCTGAACAACCAAGCCTGCGCATGAGGTTCACCGCGAAATAATTCAAGCGTCGGACTGGCCGGAGCAGGGCAAAGTGAGTGCTTTGGGGCTGGTGTGATCACCCCGCCATTGTTAAGCACAACATTGTTTGGTACTAGCAACCTTGACAACTTAGCGATTATGACGTCACACTTCATTAATCAATTGAGAGGGAAGAGAGCAACAGAGAGAGAGAGAGAGTTAAGTAGGGCTCCCACTTAGCCGAGTTGGAGCCTCGAGTTGTGGCGAGCTGGCGCAAGCTTATGGCAAGCCGTTTTATCATTAAAACATATTTCTTGATATCAAGAAATAATTTTACGTTGTAAAGCAATGGTAATTCTTGATATCAAGAATTCGATTTCGTGATATTAAGAATTGAATTCTTGATATCAAGAAATATGTTTTAATGATAAAACGGCTAGCCAAAAGCTTGCGCCAGGTCGCCACAACTAGAGGCTCCAACGTACTCGGCTAAATGGGAGCCCTGCTTTAGAGGAAGGAGAGCGGGATAGAGATTGAGAGGAATTAGCGAAAGAGAGAGAGAGAGAGAGAGAAAAGTGAAGATTAAGTCAACAGTATAGTATTAATGACTGCTTTGAGAGAAATAGTTGTTTTATTACGCTCAAGGGAAGGTTAGAATTAATACTTTTATATGCCGAAAAAAAATAGACTAAAAAATAAAAAATATTTTGCATTTTTGTCGAAGACGGGATTCGAACTCTTGCGTACAACAAGAGGTGTATCGAAAACCAACGCTTAGACCACTCAGCTATCACGCGTCGTTAACATGCTTGGCAGTTTTCTCTAATATATACATTAAAATGGATTGAAAACGGCTCCGCGTGAGGGATGCTTCGCAAAAGCTCCATGAAACGGACCCTTCTTTTACTTTTGCAATGCATATTGGCACGAACTTAGATCAAGATCTATCGGCAGATGTTGTTTTTTTGTTTTTGAAAGTTTATTTTCGTCTTCATGTCAACAATGCAAGATAAAATTGTCGGTAAGATCGATCGAGATTCAATTGTATTGAAATTACCGACCAATCCTTCGCACACATAAGGTATCCTCCATCGCTCAAACCATTTTTTAACATGCTGACCAACTATTTTTAATAACCATGGTTATTAAAAATATTGAAATGTTTTAAGCATGGTTACCGAGAATTTTACAGGAACAGTTGAAGTTTATGAATGCAATTCGACCAATCAGATGGCTGGATTTCTTAAGTGAGGTTTATATTAATAGATAATGTAACACTAGCATTTCCTGGTGCGAGTTAGTTTTTAGGCTTACCGTCTTTCTTCCTTCTCCTCATGTGTATCTGCTCGTTACATAATTAGGTGATTCGTACGAAGTCTACGTATCACCTATTGATTTCGTCAAGATTTTTATTTATTTATTCTTCCTCGAATTTGTTCGCAGGATATCTCAAGACTCAATTAAGGCACTATCATGAAACTTGCCATGATGATAGATCTTAGTCTAACTTTATAGAACTGCGTGACTTTTCAGAGAGTCAAAATGATCGTGACGTCATCCAGGCGCCATTTTGTGAAAATCAAATTATGATCATAACTTCATAACGGAAAGGTATTTCTCATTCATAATTATCAAGATTAAGATCAATATCCGTCCGGTCAATTTCAGGTCAATAAACGTGCGCAAATGCGTGCGTGCGCGTTCGTCCGCGCGTTTACGCGCACGTAAAACTTTAAATCGCTCAAAATCGTCTTAATTTTTTTTTGCATACGTTTCAGGCTATTATAAGCATTTCATAAAAAATCGCCCAAAACACGCATTTTTGCACGTTTTTGTTCGTCACGGCCGAACGAAAAATAATTCCTCAGCAAAAACTTTTGACAGAATATTCCTCATATTTTTCCGAACAATTTGATACCCTGTTTAGCTCTTTATCAATACTAAAAACGGAATGAGCGTCCGTTCAAGATAACCGTCCGTACGCGCGATTTTTGTAATACATGGCATATATGGGCAAAAACATGCCTATAAAAAGTCCATTGGGATGAATAAGGACTGCTAATTTTTTGTTCATATTAAGATAGAGTATGAGTCGGAGATATGATTTCATGTCTCATTTGGCCATTAAGTACATCTTGACGTCATCATAATGGCCTTGGAAGTCGAAATACAAAATGCATATTATGACGTCATTAAATTTATGGAAAAATACGTGTATTTCTCTCAAAATTCATCAATTTTCTTCTACATTTTAATATATTGTAGTCGAGGCAATTGTATACAAGATCAATACACATCAATTTTCATTTTAATGACGTCATCATAGTACAAAATTCAATTAATGGCATTATGTCAGAATTTTCTTAATTTGCGTGTTATGTCTATGGAAGGTGAATTTCGTTCACATCATGAATCTACATGACATTCATCTTTGAGCACTATCTATCTTAGTTGAGTGTGCTTTGTTTTCTCCCAAATTTGGGTATGTTATAGCTGAGGCCATGGGCTAGAAAAACGGTGTACTTTGTTTTTTAATCAGATGTTGGGATCATGTCGAAATTTTCGATCGCAAGTTGAAATTGAAATTTTTGAAGGAATCATTAGCTGATACGTACGAAGTATACGTATCATTAGGTGATACGTACGAAGTCTACGTATCATCTATTGATTTCGTCAAGATTTTTATTCAGGTGGGCTGGTTATAATACAGACCACCTTATGTTTTCGCTAAAATTGCCTTTATTATTATTTCTTTATTTTATTTCTAACCACTTTTTTGTTAACAAGATAACTTGACAATGGCAAAATCATATGCCATGACATGACATTTAGCATTTTCAAAGATCACCCTTGGCGCTACTTCACTGGAGGGCTTCAAGGGAGCGCTTCCACCAAGCATCTAGACCAAGAACTAGATAGTTTATTCCTCAGCACTACATCCTGACTTATGGATCCTGCTGAGTATCGTCGTAGAAGTAGAAGTAGAAGTATGTATAGGCATATGGATAAAACTCAGTAACGTTTTCAACCTTGACCTTGACTGATGACGTCATCTAGGCGCCATTTTGTGAAATTTTCTTTAAAAAAAGGCATGATCATATCTACATAACCATAAGTCATTTTTCATTCATATTTATCATGATCAAGGTCAATATCATTCCAGTCAATTTAAGGTCAAAAAACGCGCGCGTGCGCGTACGTCTGCACGTCAGTGCGCACGCAAAATTGTAAAATGCTCTAAATCGTCTCAAATTTATTTTGCATACGTTTCAGGTCATTTTAAGCATTTTATAAAAAGATCCCGCACACGCGCATGTGCGCGTGTGTGCACGCGTTTTCGCGCTTAACATCATTACACAACATATAATTGCCATTTTCTTTTCTTCCATGATATTTCTCATATTTTTTCGAACAATTTGATACCATGTTTATCTCTTTATGACCATTAATAACAAGACGAGCGTCCATTCAAGATAAATGTTCGTGCGCGCGAGCTCTTTTAATATATAGCATATATAGGCAAAAACATGCCTATACAAAATCCATTATAGCTCTTTGTAAAGCACCGGGACCCTCAATTTTTTTCATATTTAGATAGAGGATGAGTCAGAGATATGATTACATGTCTCATTTAGCCATTATGTGTATCGTGACATCATCATAATGGCCTTGGAACTCAAAATACGAATTTGCATATTATGACGTCAGCATATTTATGTAAAATTGGTTGTATTTCTGTAAATATTGATTGATTTTCTTCCAAATTTCGATATGATGTAGCTAAGACAATTCTCTACAAGCTTAGTCAACACCATTTCTCATTTTGATAACGTCATCATAGTGAAAATTACGATTAAAGGGCACATATCAGAAATTTCTTAAGTTGCGTGTTATGCTTATGAAAGGTGAATTTCGTTCACAATCTACATGACATTGTTTTTATAGCAGTATATCGCTTTTTTTGCTCTATTTTGTCTCCAATTTTAGTTGACCAGCCCACCTATACTTGTTCCAAACGAGTATTACATGTCTAGTTTATTTGTTTATTCTTCCTCGAATTTGTTCGCAGGATATCTCAAGACTGAATAAAGCCATTGTCATGAATTTTTCAATGATGATAGATCTTAGTCTAACTTAGAACTGCGTTACTTTTCAAAGACTCAACGTTACCGTGACGTCATCCAGACGCCATTTTGTGAAAATCAACTTATGATCATATCTTCATAACAGAAAGCCATTTCTCATTCATATTTGTCATGATCAAGGTCAATATTTTTCCGGTCAATTTCAGGTCGATAAATGCGCGCAAATATGCGCGTACGCGTAGGTGCGCGCGTTTATGCGCGCGTAAAACTTTAAATCGCTCAAAATCGTCTTAATTTTTTTTTGCATACGTTTCAGGCTATTATAAGCATTTCATAAAAAATCGCCCAAAACACGCATTTTTGCACGTTTTTGTTCGTCACGGCCGAACGAAAAATAATTCCTCAGCAAAAACTTTTGACAGAATATTCCTCATATTTTTCCGAACAATTTGATACCCTGTTTAGCTCTTTATCAATACTAAAAACGGAATGAGCGTCCGTTCAAGATAACCGTCCGTACGCGCGATTTTTGTAATACATGGCATATATGGGCAAAAACATGCCTATAAAAAGTCCATTGGGATGAATAAGGACTGCTAATTTTTTGTTCATATTAAGATAGAGTATGAGTCGGAGATATGATTTCATGTCTCATTTGGCCATTAAGTACATCTTGACGTCATCATAATGGCCTTGGAAGTCGAAATACAAAATGCATATTATGACGTCATTAAATTTATGGAAAAATACGTGTATTTCTCTCAAAATTCATCAATTTTCTTCTACATTTTAATATATTGTAGTCGAGGCAATTGTATACAAGATCAATACACATCAATTTTCATTTTAATGACGTCATCATAGTACAAAATTCAATTAATGGCATTATGTCAGAATTTTCTTAATTTGCGTGTTATGTCTATGGAAGGTGAATTTCGTTCACATCATGAATCTACATGACATTCATCTTTGAGCACTATCTATCTTAGTTGAGTGTGCTTTGTTTTCTCCCAAATTTGGGTATGTTATAGCTGAGGCCATGGGCTAGAAAAACGGTGTACTTTGTTTTTTAATCAGATGTTGGGATCATGTCGAAATTTTCGATCGCAAGTTGAAATTGAAATTTTTGAAGGAATCATTAGCTGATACGTACGAAGTATACGTATCATTAGGTGATACGTACGAAGTCTACGTATCATCTATTGATTTCGTCAAGATTTTTATTCAGGTGGGCTGGTTATAATACAGACCACCTTATGTTTTCGCTAAAATTGCCTTTATTATTATTTCTTTATTTTATTTCTAACCACTTTTTTGTTAACAAGATAACTTGACAATGGCAAAATCATATGCCATGACATGACATTTAGCATTTTCAAAGATCACCCTTGGCGCTACTTCACTGGAGGGCTTCAAGGGAGCGCTTCCACCAAGCATCTAGACCAAGAACTAGATAGTTTATTCCTCAGCACTACATCCTGACTTATGGATCCTGCTGAGTATCGTCGTAGAAGTAGAAGTAGAAGTATGTATAGGCATATGGATAAAACTCAGTAACGTTTTCAACCTTGACCTTGACTGATGACGTCATCTAGGCGCCATTTTGTGAAATTTTCTTTAAAAAAAGGCATGATCATATCTACATAACCATAAGTCATTTTTCATTCATATTTATCATGATCAAGGTCAATATCATTCCAGTCAATTTAAGGTCAAAAAACGCGCGCGTGCGCGTACGTCTGCACGTCAGTGCGCACGCAAAATTGTAAAATGCTCTAAATCGTCTCAAATTTATTTTGCATACGTTTCAGGTCATTTTAAGCATTTTATAAAAAGATCCCGCACACGCGCATGTGCGCGTGTGTGCACGCGTTTTCGCGCTTAACATCATTACACAACATATAATTGCCATTTTCTTTTCTTCCATGATATTTCTCATATTTTTTCGAACAATTTGATACCATGTTTATCTCTTTATGACCATTAATAACAAGACGAGCGTCCATTCAAGATAAATGTTCGTGCGCGCGAGCTCTTTTAATATATAGCATATATAGGCAAAAACATGCCTATACAAAATCCATTATAGCTCTTTGTAAAGCACCGGGACCCTCAATTTTTTTCATATTTAGATAGAGGATGAGTCAGAGATATGATTACATGTCTCATTTAGCCATTATGTGTATCGTGACATCATCATAATGGCCTTGGAACTCAAAATACGAATTTGCATATTATGACGTCAGCATATTTATGTAAAATTGGTTGTATTTCTGTAAATATTGATTGATTTTCTTCCAAATTTCGATATGATGTAGCTAAGACAATTCTCTACAAGCTTAGTCAACACCATTTCTCATTTTGATAACGTCATCATAGTGAAAATTACGATTAAAGGGCACATATCAGAAATTTCTTAAGTTGCGTGTTATGCTTATGAAAGGTGAATTTCGTTCACAATCTACATGACATTGTTTTTATAGCAGTATATCGCTTTTTTTGCTCTATTTTGTCTCCAATTTTAGTTGACCAGCCCACCTATACTTGTTCCAAACGAGTATTACATGTCTAGTTTATTTGTTTATTCTTCCTCGAATTTGTTCGCAGGATATCTCAAGACTGAATAAAGCCATTGTCATGAATTTTTCAATGATGATAGATCTTAGTCTAACTTAGAACTGCGTTACTTTTCAAAGACTCAACGTTACCGTGACGTCATCCAGACGCCATTTTGTGAAAATCAACTTATGATCATATCTTCATAACAGAAAGCCATTTCTCATTCATATTTGTCATGATCAAGGTCAATATTTTTCCGGTCAATTTCAGGTCGATAAATGCGCGCAAATATGCGCGTACGCGTAGGTGCGCGCGTTTATGCGCGCGTAAAACTTTAAATCGCTCAAAATCGTCTTAATTTTTTTTTGCATACGTTTCAGGCTATTATAAGCATTTCATAAAAAATCGCCCAAAACACGCATTTTTGCACGTTTTTGTTCGTCACGGCCGAACGAAAAATAATTCCTCAGCAAAAACTTTTGACAGAATATTCCTCATATTTTTCCGAACAATTTGATACCCTGTTTAGCTCTTTATCAATACTAAAAACGGAATGAGCGTCCGTTCAAGATAACCGTCCGTACGCGCGATTTTTGTAATACATGGCATATATGGGCAAAAACATGCCTATAAAAAGTCCATTGGGATGAATAAGGACTGCTAATTTTTTGTTCATATTAAGATAGAGTATGAGTCGGAGATATGATTTCATGTCTCATTTGGCCATTAAGTACATCTTGACGTCATCATAATGGCCTTGGAAGTCGAAATACAAAATGCATATTATGACGTCATTAAATTTATGGAAAAATACGTGTATTTCTCTCAAAATTCATCAATTTTCTTCTACATTTTAATATATTGTAGTCGAGGCAATTGTATACAAGATCAATACACATCAATTTTCATTTTAATGACGTCATCATAGTACAAAATTCAATTAATGGCATTATGTCAGAATTTTCTTAATTTGCGTGTTATGTCTATGGAAGGTGAATTTCGTTCACATCATGAATCTACATGACATTCATCTTTGAGCACTATCTATCTTAGTTGAGTGTGCTTTGTTTTCTCCCAAATTTGGGTATGTTATAGCTGAGGCCATGGGCTAGAAAAACGGTGTACTTTGTTTTTTAATCAGATGTTGGGATCATGTCGAAATTTTCGATCGCAAGTTGAAATTGAAATTTTTGAAGGAATCATTAGCTGATACGTACGAAGTATACGTATCATTAGGTGATACGTACGAAGTCTACGTATCATCTATTGATTTCGTCAAGATTTTTATTCAGGTGGGCTGGTTATAATACAGACCACCTTATGTTTTCGCTAAAATTGCCTTTATTATTATTTCTTTATTTTATTTCTAACCACTTTTTTGTTAACAAGATAACTTGACAATGGCAAAATCATATGCCATGACATGACATTTAGCATTTTCAAAGATCACCCTTGGCGCTACTTCACTGGAGGGCTTCAAGGGAGCGCTTCCACCAAGCATCTAGACCAAGAACTAGATAGTTTATTCCTCAGCACTACATCCTGACTTATGGATCCTGCTGAGTATCGTCGTAGAAGTAGAAGTAGAAGTATGTATAGGCATATGGATAAAACTCAGTAACGTTTTCAACCTTGACCTTGACTGATGACGTCATCTAGGCGCCATTTTGTGAAATTTTCTTTAAAAAAAGGCATGATCATATCTACATAACCATAAGTCATTTTTCATTCATATTTATCATGATCAAGGTCAATATCATTCCAGTCAATTTAAGGTCAAAAAACGCGCGCGTGCGCGTACGTCTGCACGTCAGTGCGCACGCAAAATTGTAAAATGCTCTAAATCGTCTCAAATTTATTTTGCATACGTTTCAGGTCATTTTAAGCATTTTATAAAAAGATCCCGCACACGCGCATGTGCGCGTGTGTGCACGCGTTTTCGCGCTTAACATCATTACACAACATATAATTGCCATTTTCTTTTCTTCCATGATATTTCTCATATTTTTTCGAACAATTTGATACCATGTTTATCTCTTTATGACCATTAATAACAAGACGAGCGTCCATTCAAGATAAATGTTCGTGCGCGCGAGCTCTTTTAATATATAGCATATATAGGCAAAAACATGCCTATACAAAATCCATTATAGCTCTTTGTAAAGCACCGGGACCCTCAATTTTTTTCATATTTAGATAGAGGATGAGTCAGAGATATGATTACATGTCTCATTTAGCCATTATGTGTATCGTGACATCATCATAATGGCCTTGGAACTCAAAATACGAATTTGCATATTATGACGTCAGCATATTTATGTAAAATTGGTTGTATTTCTGTAAATATTGATTGATTTTCTTCCAAATTTCGATATGATGTAGCTAAGACAATTCTCTACAAGCTTAGTCAACACCATTTCTCATTTTGATAACGTCATCATAGTGAAAATTACGATTAAAGGGCACATATCAGAAATTTCTTAAGTTGCGTGTTATGCTTATGAAAGGTGAATTTCGTTCACAATCTACATGACATTGTTTTTATAGCAGTATATCGCTTTTTTTGCTCTATTTTGTCTCCAATTTTAGTTGACCAGCCCACCTATACTTGTTCCAAACGAGTATTACATGTCTAGTTTATTTGTTTATTCTTCCTCGAATTTGTTCGCAGGATATCTCAAGACTGAATAAAGCCATTGTCATGAATTTTTCAATGATGATAGATCTTAGTCTAACTTAGAACTGCGTTACTTTTCAAAGACTCAACGTTACCGTGACGTCATCCAGACGCCATTTTGTGAAAATCAACTTATGATCATATCTTCATAACAGAAAGCCATTTCTCATTCATATTTGTCATGATCAAGGTCAATATTTTTCCGGTCAATTTCAGGTCGATAAATGCGCGCAAATATGCGCGTACGCGTAGGTGCGCGCGTTTATGCGCGCGTAAAACTTTAAATCGCTCAAAATCGTCTTAATTTTTTTTTGCATACGTTTCAGGCTATTATAAGCATTTCATAAAAAATCGCCCAAAACACGCATTTTTGCACGTTTTTGTTCGTCACGGCCGAACGAAAAATAATTCCTCAGCAAAAACTTTTGACAGAATATTCCTCATATTTTTCCGAACAACTTGATACCCTGTTTAGCTCTTTATCAATATTAAAAACGGAATGAGCGTCCGTTAAAGATAACCGTCCGCACGCGCGATTTTATTATTACATAGCATATATGGGCAAAAAACATGACAATAACAAGTCCATTGAGATGAATAAGGACTGCCAATTTTGTTTCCATATTTAGATATAGTATGAGTCGGAGATATGATTTCATATCTCATTTGGCCGTTAAGTACATCTTGACGTCATCATAATGGCCTTGGAAGTCAAAATACAAAAATGCATATTATGACGTCATTATATTTAGAGAAAATTTAGTGTATTTTTCTCAATATTCATCGATTCTCTTCTAGATTTTAATATTTTGTAATTGAGGCAATTTTCCACAAGATCAGTGTACACTGATTTTCATTTTATTGATGTCATGATAGTAAAGAATTTAATTAAAGGCCACATGTCAGAATTTTTTTAATTTGCGTGTTATGTCTATGGAAGGGGAACTTTGTTCACATCATGAATCTACATGACATTTATCTTTAAGCACTATCTAGCTTATTTGTGCTCTATGTTCTCCCAAATTTTGATACGGTGTAGCTAAGAAAATTATCTACAAGATCAACGTTCCTCATTCATCCTTTTGATGACATCATCATAGTGAAAATTTCAATTAAGGCGACATTTCAGAATTTTCTTATTATGCGTGTTAGGCGACTTTTTCTGAAATCCTGATTCTACAAATCTCTATCAAGTACCAGAAGGGGGCGCTATACCACTCTTAATCATGGTCATCAGGGAATTTCAGTATAAACTTTTACATAACATCATATTTTGTAATGATAAACTGTATCTTTTTGGATTAATACAATGTATAGTCATTATCGTATTCATTAACATTATCATTATATCATCATCGGCAGTTTCGGCACACTGTCATGATCGTAATTTAAGAGCCTAGCTATTTATGCTAGAAATATTGAAGGCATTTTTCTCAATTACATCTCTCCCCTCTCTCTCTCTTTTCTCTCTTGCTCTGTCCCCCTTCACCTAGTCTTGTTCTGCCTCTCTCCTTCTCTAATTGGTCTCTCTCATCATCATCTCTCTTGTTCTCTCCCTCTCTCTTACACTTTCACCCTATCCCTCTCACTGTTTCCCTTTCCCTCTTCCTCTCTTGACCTGTCTCCTTCTGTCTCTGCCTCTCTCACTTTCTCTACTCTCACCTTTCTCTCTGCATCATCTCAGCTTGTCTCATATTATGTATAACAATTTAATCCAAGGGAATTCGAGGCAATTTCTATCTTTTGGCTATTCACTGCCATGCATACTAACAATCGTTTCTAGATTTAACATCATAAATGTTGGGTTATGGATGGGTACAATATTAATATCTTACTCATATTTTATATTAAATCAGGATTAAATAAATCCCTTTGTACATTTTGTAATATTAAAAAAAAAGGTGTTTTGAGCTTGTTTAGTATAAGTAAACAGTTTAATCCTCTATCGAAAACCTGAAGGGGGCGCTGTGCCACTTTTAATCATGGTCATCATTCTAATATCGTCATCACTTTCAAGATCAGTATTCACAAGAGCTTATTTATGCTAGAAATATGGAAAGCATTGTTCTCAATTGCATCTCTCTCTCTCTCCTCTCTTTTGCTCTGTTTCCCTTTTCCTCTCATGTTCTGCCCCTCTCGCTTGTTTGGTCTGTCTCTGCATCTATCTATATATCTCTCTCTCTACTCTTTCACCCTCCCCTATCTCTCTCTCTCTCTCTACTCTTTCACCCTCTCCCCCCCTCTCTCTCTCTCTTGCCTTGCCTCCCTCTTATTCTGTTGCTCTGTCTCCCTCTGCCCTACACAGTTGAAACTTGACTCATGGATAGATCAAAATGGGAGTAGTATTTTATAACGAAAGATGAAATCGTGAAAATTCGTTCTTCATTCTGTTACTCATGAGCATAATTACGTATCACCTAATTCGTCAAAGTGCCGAATTAAAGTCTAGTTGCATTACTAATTTTATAAATATGAAATGACTAGAGGGGTAGAGCAACAGAGAGAGGGAGAAAAAGAGAGAGAGAGAGAGAGAGAGAACAGAGAGAGAGAGATATATAGAGAGAAAGGGAGAGAGTTAGAGGAAGGAGAGCGGGATAGAGATTGAGAGGAATTAGGAAAGAGAGAGAGAGAGAGAGAGAGAGAGAGCAGTACAAATGAGTCTATAGTAAATAGTGTGACACTAACATTTCCCAAGCGAGTTGGTTTTAAACCTATTTTGTCTTTCGTCGTTCTCCTCATGAATATATGTTGGTTGCATCACAACATAACAAGTTTTAATAGATATGAAATGATATTATCAGTCATACCAAAGATAATGATTTATCACTCATATACAATTGCAATATTGTCTATAACATGATTCTCTGCTTGATTATATTCATCTAGTCTAGAAATGACTTAATAATTGTTCACTATATACACGGACGGACAATAATTACATGTAAAGTCATTTATTTCTATAGACCATGATCTTACCTTTTCATCATTCACTATGCCAAATCAGACACTATAGACGTTTGCTAAAAGAGTTACACATATAATATTTACCGTATATTTTCTCACCATATGGATGTTAATGTCTTATCATGCTCATTGGTCCAACCAAAGTGTAAAGAGATAAATATAACTCATTTCATTTTCATTTTCGAACTAATTAAAAATTTATCTGATCAACACATAGTTCCTTAATCTAGACAAGACAATTATATTAAAAATAGGCTTTAAATCGCCAAATACATCAGCAAAATAATACTCAATTGACATCCTTCATTTTTGTCTCTCCGTCATGCAAAATAACATTTTGGCCATAATCTTTAATCCTTCTCTAAGGCAGAATCGTACGAATTAATAACCTACTACTTTTGTGTATAGTGATTATTTGTTGTAAAAACCTAAGTAAGGCATGGGAAAAAGTTCCTTAAAAAAATGCTCGATTTTATATAAAGAAAGTTGATTAATTGTGCTACATCTATGGCCGTGATTTATGTGAGAGCTATATCATGTATAACCTCATAGAAATAACACAAATGCAGCTTTGATACGAATGCGTAGATCCTACATTCATGAACATATGAAAACAACATGTCTCTGCTCTTGTAATGATCTGCCGCCACCTTTCTATGAAGTTGTACATGCATCAGATCATTCATTATTACGTTTATATGCCTCCTCATGAATATCATCAGCTATATACTCAACATTGAACATAATCTAATACAAATTTTGTTTACTCCGGGAAGCCCCGTCAGCGTCAGAGCTGTTATTCATGAGGGCACTGCCTGCATTTATTAGTACCACCGGCATCTGCAAGGTACTCTTTTTGCAACTGGGCTGGGGTTTGAACACTAAACCCATGATTTGAGAGTCAATTGAATAAACCGCAATACCCAAATATTAATGATTATACTACTATGATAAAAGAGGCAACTGCCAGCAAAAAAACTCAATAGTTTGAGTACAAAGAACTAGATATAGTCATGGCCCGAGTCATGCTTACCTCAACGAGACACTTTTGTTTCGTTATTTTTACCATGTAAATTATGTTCTTCCAAAAATTTCGCAGTAAGTTGCTAAATGACCTTCTTGATTTTTCACACATCATGATATCAAAATAATTCTCCTTGTTTTTATTTTGTAAAGGGTAAGGCTATTATCGGCAAGGAGATATATAATTGTCTGGCCCGGTCAGATTAGTTAAAACTCTTTGTGATTAAAGTAGAATGTCCTCTCTTTAAATTGACCCAATTATTTGATGTTGGTCGATACTTTCCAATTTGAATAGAACATAATATAGGATTTCCCAGCCAAATTCGCGAGTTTGTCATTCGAATTCATGTACTTTGCAATTAAGTTAGCGCTGATCGGCTTTGCCATGCCAATTATCATTCAATTTTCCCGTTTTGGTATTTAATTTAGGATTTAGTCGAAGGGTTTCATAGATCTGTCATTTAATTTAGAAACTGCTCAACTAGCATTCAAATTAATCGTCACTTGTCGAGGCGTCATTTTTATCATTCAAATTTACACCTGTCATTCGTATTCGAATTATGGTTCTTCAAGTTAGGAATGTCAGGGGAAGAAATACAACGCACGTTTACAGTTTAAAAAAAAATGCAATTAAATGCATGATTTGCCATTAGGGTCTTTTCTGTTATTCCATTCATTAGTTCTGAGAACAAAGCATATGGGTGTAGTCAGACATTAGGTAAAGAAGGGGCGAAATCAAGGGATATGGAATCATCTGCATGGACAGGTTCATATACCCCGGAAAAGTGGGGATACAAAAATACCTACCCCAGTCACAATATTGTACCCTTCCTCAATAATGAAATTGTGATAAATTTATGATGAAACACAGAACAAACAACTTCCTTACATAAAAATTTACAAAATACTGAGACCATCAAGTCCGTAGATGTAAGTCCTTTTTTACCCCTTAAAAATGATGATTATCAGATAAATCTAAAAGTATATAAAGTGTATAAATGCAAGAAAATAAAATATGATGAAATACCGGCACATGGAAAAAACTACTCTTGAAAGAAAAGAATGAGCTATAACAAGTGTGTAATAAACGAGAATGTATATTGACCATCAATTTTGGTGCACAAAGTGCTAATTTGAACGCTACAAATGAATTCGAATGCTAAAAGTACACCTTCGCGATATCAGGAATCGTGTTGCGCCAAATCGAATGACCAAATAGCGAAAGAAGCACATTATTCATTAATTTGAATGAAATATACATTGATTTTAACGAAAACTCAATAGATTTGAAAACTAGAAAAAGGAATATAAACCCAAGATATATCTGACAGCACTAGAACCGTCGAATTTAAACGCAAGATACATTAATTTAAATGACAAACTCGCGAAATTGGCCGGAAAATCCTATATTTTCTGGAAATTGTGTTTAGGTAATAAAGGAGCCATAATTGTCGAAATGAACTTGCAACATTGCAAAAAAAATTCATCTCCGCTAACGATCATGCGCAACTGCACATTTTAATATGAAGTGACTTCATATTCACTACATGAACAAGTCGTGCAATTGTTCAATTCATTAATTCAATATTGGATTTCCCGGCCAAATTCGCAAGTTTGTCATTAAAATCAATTTGTCTTGCGTTCAAATTCGACGGTTTTAGTGCTGTCAAGTATATTTCGGGTTTATATTTCTTTTCTAGTTTTAAAATCTATTAAGTTTTCGTTAATATCTATGTATGTTTCATATAAATCAATGAAAAATGTGCT